>CAJZCA010000004.1:0-97205 GCA_914767995.1 Thecocarcelia acutangulata | reverse complement strand
ATTAAATCCATTCCATTGCCTAGGCTTAAGACGACACAAATTATGTAAAAAATGTTTAAAATTGTTTTCAAAATTTTTAAAAATCGCTTAGGCTACGTTAAAAGTGCGTCAAATTTAACCCAAAAAACATGTTATTTTTTGAATTTGTGAGATTTCATATTTTCATGGAAATTTCAATCAAATCCACTCCATTACCTAGGCTTAAGACGACACAAATTATGTAAAAAATGTTTAAAATTTTTTTCAAAATTTTTAAAAATCGCATAGGCTACGTTAAAAGTGCGTCAAATTTAACCCAAAAAACATGTTATTTTTGAATTTTTGAGATGTCATATTTTCATCGAAATTTCATTAAATCCATTCCATTGCCTATGCTTAAAACGACACAAATTATGTAAAAAATGTTTAAAATTTTTTTTTCAAATTTTTAAAAATCGCTTAGGCTACGTTAAAAGTGCGTCAAATTTAACCCAAAAAACATGTTATTTTTGAATTTGTGAGATGTCATATTTTCATCGAAATTTCATCAAATCCATTCCATTACCTAGGCTTAAAACGACGCATATAATGTAAAAAAATGTTTAAAATTTTTTTCAAAATTTTTAAAAATCGCTTAGGCTACGTTAAAAGTGCGTCAAATCTAACCCAAAAAACATGTTATTTTTGAATTTGTGAGATGTCATATTTTCATCGAAATTTCATTAAATCCATTCCATTACCTAGGCCTAAAACGACACGAATGATGTAAAAAATGTTTAAAATTTTTTTTTTAAATTTTTAAAAATCGCTTAGGCTACGTTAAAAGTGCGTCAAATTTAACCCAAAAAACATGTTATTTTTGAATTTGTGAGATGTCATATTTTCATCGAAATTTCATTAAATCCATTCCATTGCCTAGGCTTAAGACGACACAAATTATGTAAAAAATGTTTAAAATTTTTTTCAAAATTTTTAAAAATCGCTTAGGCTACGTTAAAAGTGCGTCAAATTTAACCCAAAAAACATGTTTTTTTTGAATTTGTGAGATGTCATATTTTCATCGAAATTTCATTAAATCCATTCCATTGCCTAGGCTTAAGACGACACAAATTATGTAAAAAATGTTTAAAATTGTTTTCAAAATTTTTAAAAATCGCTTAGGCTACGTTAAAAGTGCGTCAAATTTAACCCAAAAAACATGTTATTTTTGAATTTGTGAGATTTCATATTTTCATGGAAATTTCATCAAATCCACTCCATTACCTAGGCTTAAGACGACACAAATTATGTAAAAAATGTTTAAAATTTTTTTCAAAATTTTTAAAAATCGCATATGCTACGTTATAAGTGCGTCAAATTTAACCCAAAAAACATGTTATTTTTGAATTTTTGAGATGTCATATTTTCATCGAAATTTCATTAAATCCATTCCATTGCCTATGCTTAAGACGACACAAATTATGTAAAAAATGTTTAAAATTTTTTTCAAAATTTTTAAAAATCGCTTAGGCTACGTTAAAAGTGCGTCAAATTTAACCCAAAAAACATGTTATTTTTGAATTTGTGAGATGTCATATTTTCATCGAAATTTCATCAAATCCATTCCATTACCTAGGCTTAAAACGACACATATAATGTAAAAAAATGTTTAAAATTTTTTTCAAAATTTTTAAAAATCGCTTAGGCTACGTTAAAAGTGCGTCAAATCTAACCCAAAAAACATGTTATTTTTGAATTTGTGAGATGTCATATTTTCATCGAAATTTCATTAAATCCATTCCATTACCTAGGCCTAAAACGACACGAATTATGTAAAAAATGTTTAAAATTTTTTTCAAAATTTTTAAAAATCGCTTAGGCTACGTTAAAATTGCGTCAAATTTAACCCAAAAAACATGTTATTTTTGAATTTGTGAGATGTCATATTTTCATCGAAATGTCATTAAATCTATTCCATTGCCTAGGCTTAAGACGACACAAATTATGTAAAAAATGTTTAAAATTTTTTTCCAAATTTTTAAAAATCGCTTAGGCTACGTTAAAAGTGCGTCAAATTTAACCCAAAAAACATGTTATTTTTGAATTTGTGAGATGTCATATTTTCATCGAAATTTCATCAAATCCATTCCATTACATATGCTTAAAACAACACATATAATGTAAAAAATGTTTAAAATTTTTTTCAAAATTTTTAAAAATCGCTTAGACTACGTTAAAAGTGCATCAAATTTAACCCAAAAAACATGTTATTTTTGAGTTTGTGAGATGTCATATTTTCATCGAAATTTCATTAAATCCATTCCATTGCCTAGGCTTAAGACGACACAAATTATGTAAAAAATGTTTAAAATTTGTTTCAAAATTTTTAAAAATCGCTTAGGCTACGTTAAAAGTGCTTCAAATTTAACCCAAAAAACATGTTATTTTTGAATTTGTGAGATGTCATATTTTCATCGAAATTTCATTAAATCCATTCCATTGCCTATGCTTAAGACGACACAAATTATGTAAAAAATGTTTAAAATTTTTTTTTTTTAATTTTTAAAAATCGCTTAGGCTACGTTAAAATTGCGTCAAATTTAACCCAAAAAACATGTTATTTTTGAATTTGTGAGATGTCATATTTTTATCGAAATTTCATCAAATCCATTCCAATACCTAGGCTTAAAACGACGCATATAATGTAAAAAATGTTTAAAATTTTTTCAAAATTTTTAAAAATCGCTTAGGCTATGTTAAAAGTGCGTCAAATCTAACCCAAAAAACATGTTATTTTTGAATTTGTGAGATGTCATATTTTCATCGAAATTTCATTAAATCCATTCCATTGCCTAGGCTTAAGACGACACAAATTATGTAAAAAATGTTTAAAATTTTTTTCAAAACTTTTAAAAATCGCTTAGGCTACGTTAAAAGTGCATCAAATTTAACCCAAAAAACATGTTATTTTTGAGTTTGTGAGATTTCATATTTTCATCGAAATTTCATTAAATCCATTCCATTGCCTAGGCTTAAGACGACACAAATTATGTAAAAAATGTTTAAAATTTTTTTCAAAATTTTTACAAATCGCTTAGGCTACGTTAAAAGTGCGTCAAATTTAACCCAAAAAACATGTTATTTTTGAATTTGTGAGATGTCATATTTTCATCGAAATTTCATTAAATCCATTCCATTGCCTAGGATTAAGACGACACAAATTATGTAAAAAATGTTTAAAATTTTTTTCAAAATTTTTAAAAATCGCTTAGGCTACGTTAAAATTTCGTCAAATTTAACCCAAAAATTATGTTATTTTTGAATTTGTGAGATGTCATATTTTCATCGAAATTTCATTAAATCCATTCCATTGCCTAGGCTTAAGACGACACAAATTATGTAAAAAATGTTTAAAATTTTTTTCAAAATTTTTAAAAATCGCTTAGGCTACGTTAAAAGTGCTTCAAATTTAACCCAAAAAACATGTTATTTTTGAATTTGTGAGATGTCATATTTTCATCGAAATTTCATTAAATCCATTCCATTGCCTAGGCTTAAGACGACACAAATTATGTAAAAAATGTTTAAAATTTTTTTCAAAATTTTTAAAAATCGCTTAGGCTACGTTAAAAGTGCGTCAAATTTAACCCAAAAAACATGTTATTTTTGAATTTGTGAGATTTCATATTTTCATGGAAATTTCATCAAATCCACTCCATTACCTAGGCTTAAGACGACACAAATTATGTAAAAAATGTTTAAAATTTTTTTCAAAATTTTTAAAAATCGCATAGGCTACGTTAAAAGTGCGTCAAATTTAACCCAAAAAACATGTTATTTTTGAGTTTGTGAGATGTCATATTTTCATCGAAATTTCATTAAATCCATTCCATTGCCTAGGCTTAAGACGACACAAATTATGTAAAAAATGTTTAAAATTTGTTTCAAAATTTTTAAAAATCGCTTAGGCTACGTTAAAAGTGCTTCAAATTTAACCCAAAAAACATGTTATTTTTGAATTTGTGAGATGTCATATTTTCATCGAAATTTCATTAAATCCATTCCATTGCCTATGCTTAAGACGACACAAATTATGTAAAAAATGTTTAAAATTTTTTTTTTTTAATTTTTAAAAATCGCTTAGGCTACGTTAAAAGTGCGTCAAATTTAACCCAAAAAACATGTTATTTTTGAATTTGTGAGATGTCATATTTTTATCGAAATTTCATCAAATCCATTCCAATACCTAGGCTTAAAACGACGCATATAATGTAAAAAATGTTTAAAATTTTTTTCAAAATTTTTAAAAATCGCTTAGGCTATGTTAAAAGTGCGTCAAATCTAACCCAAAAAACATGTTATTTTTGAATTTGTGAGATGTCATATTTTCATCGAAATTTCATTAAATCCATTCCATTGCCTAGGCTTAAGACGACACAAATTATGTAAAAAATGTTTAAAATTTTTTTCAAAACTTTTAAAAATCGCTTAGGCTACGTTAAAAGTGCATCAAATTTAACCCAAAAAACATGTTATTTTTGAGTTTGTGAGATTTCATATTTTCATCGAAATTTCATTAAATCCATTCCATTGCCTAGGCTTAAGACGACACAAATTATGTAAAAAATGTTTAAAATTTTTTTCAAAATTTTTACAAATCGCTTAGGCTACGTTAAAAGTGCGTCAAATTTAACCCAAAAAACATGTTATTTTTGAATTTGTGAGATGTCATATTTTCATCGAAATTTCATTAAATCCATTCCATTGCCTAGGATTAAGACGACACAAATTATGTAAAAAATGTTTAAAATTTTTTTCAAAATTTTTAAAAATCGCTTAGGCTACGTTAAAATTTCGTCAAATTTAACCCAAAAATTATGTTATTTTTGAATTTGTGAGATGTCATATTTTCATCGAAATTTCATTAAATCCATTCCATTGCCTAGGCTTAAGACGACACAAATTATGTAAAAAATGTTTAAAATTTTTTTCAAAATTTTTAAAAATCGCTTAGGCTACGTTAAAAGTGCTTCAAATTTAACCCAAAAAACATGTTATTTTTGAATTTGTGAGATGTCATATTTTCATCGAAATTTCATTAAATCCATTCCATTGCCTAGGCTTAAGACGACACAAATTATGTAAAAAATGTTTAAAATTGTTTTCAAAATTTTTAAAAATCGCTTAGGCTACGTTAAAAGTGCGTCAAATTTAACCCAAAAAACATGTTATTTTTGAATTTGTGAGATTTCATATTTTCATGGAAATTTCATCAAATCCACTCCATTACCTAGGCTTAAGACGACACAAATTATGTAAAAAATGTTTAAAATTTTTTTCAAAATTTTTAAAAATCGCATAGGCTACGTTAAAAGTGCGTCAAATTTAACCCAAAAAACATGTTATTTTTGAATTTGTGAGATGTCATATTTTCATCGAAATTTCATTAAATCCATTCCATTGCCTATGCTTAAAACGACACAAATTATGTAAAAAATGTTTAAAATTTTTTTTTCAAATTTTTAAAAATCGCTTAGGCTACGTTAAAAGTGCGTCAAATTTAACCCAAAAAACATGTTATTTTTGAATTTGTGAGATGTCATATTTTCATCGAAATTTCATCAAATCCATTCCATTACCTAGGCTTAAAACGACGCATATAATGTAAAAATATGTTTAAAATTTTTTTCAAAATTTTTAAAAATCGCTTAGGCTACGTTAAAAGTGCGTCAAATCTAACCCAAAAAACATGTTATTTTTGAATTTGTGAGATGTCATATTTTCATCGAAATTTCATTAAATCCATTCCATTACCTAGGCCTAAAACGACACGAATGATGTAAAAAATGTTTAAAATTTTTTTCAAAATTTTTAAAAATCGCTTAGGCTACGTTAAAATTGCGTCAAATTTAACCCAAAAAACATGTTATTTTTGAATTTGTGAGATGTCATATTTTCATCGAAATGTCATTAAATCTATTCCATTGCCTAGGCTTAAGACGACACAAATTATGTAAAAAATGTTTAAAATTTTTTTCAAAATTTTTAAAAATCGCTTAGGCTACGTTAAAAGTGCGTCAAATTTAACCCAAAAAACATGTTATTTTTGAATTTGTGAGATGTCATATTTTCATAGAAATTTCATCAAATCCATTCCATTACATATGCTTAAAACAACACATATAATGTAAAAAATGTTTAAAATTTTTTTCAAAATTTTTAAAAATCGCTTAGACTACGTTAAAAGTGCATCAAATTTAACCCAAAAAACATGTTATTTTTGAGTTTGTGAGATGTCATATTTTCATCGAAATTTCATTAAATCCATTCCATTGCCTAGGCTTAAGACGACACAAATTATGTAAAAAATGTTTAAAATTTGTTTCAAAATTTTTAAAAATCGCTTAGGCTACGTTAAAAGTGCTTCAAATTTAACCCAAAAAACATGTTATTTTTGAATTTGTGAGATGTCATATTTTCATCGAAATTTCATTAAATCCATTCCATTGCCTATGCTTAAGACGACACAAATTATGTAAAAAATGTTTAAAATTTTTTTTTAAAATTTTTAAAAATCGCTTAGGCTACGTTAAAAGTGCGTCAAATTTAACCCAAAAAACATGTTATTTTTGAATTTGTGAGATGTCATATTTTCATCGAAATTTCATTAAATCCATTCCATTGCCTAGGCTTAAGACGACACAAATTATGTAAAAAATGTTTAAAATTTTTTTCAAAATTTTTAAAAATCGCTTAGGCTACGTTAAAAGTGCGTCAAATTTAACCCAAAAAACATGTTTTTTTTTGAATTTGTGAGATGTCATATTTTCATCGAAATTTCATTAAATCCATTCCATTGCCTAGGCTTAAGACGACACAAATTATGTAAAAAATGTTTAAAATTGTTTCAAAATTTTTAAAAATCGCTTAGGCTACGTTAAAAGTGCGTCAAATTTAACCCAAAAAACATGTTATTTTTGAATTTGTGAGATTTCATATTTTCATGGAAATTTCATCAAATCCACTCCATTACCTAGGCTTAAGACGACACAAATTATGTAAAAAATGTTTAAAATTTTTTTAAAAATTTTTAAAAATCGCATAGGCTACGTTATAAGTGCGTCAAATTTAACCCAAAAAACATGTTATTTTTGAATTTTTGAGATGTCATATTTTCATCGAAATTTCATTAAATCCATTCCATTGCCTATGCTTAAGACGACACAAATTATGTAAAAAATGTTTTAAAATTTTTTTCAAAATTTTTAAAAATCGCTTAGGCTACGTTAAAAGTGCGTCAAATTTAACCCAAAAAACATGTTATTTTTGAATTTGTGAGATGTCATATTTTCATCGAAATTTCATCAAATCCATTCTATTACCTAGGCTTAAAACGACACATATAATGTAAAAAAATGTTTAAAATTTTTTTCAAAATTTTTAAAAATCGCTTAGGCTACGTTAAAAGTGCGTCAAATCTAACCCAAAAAAACATGTTATTTTTGAATTTGTGAGATGTCATATTTTCATCGAAATTTCATTAAATCCATTCCATTACCTAGGCTTAAAACGACACGAATTATGTAAAAAATGTTTAAAAATTTTTTTCAAAATTTTTAAAAATCGCTTAGGCTACGTTAAAATTGCGTCAAATTTAACCCAAAAAACATGTTATTTTTGAATTTGTGAGATGTCATATTTTCATCGAAATGTCATTAAATCTATTCCATTGCCTAGGCTTAAGACGACACAAATTATGTAAAAAATGTTTAAAATTTTTTTCCAAATTTTTAAAAATCGCTTAGGCTACGTTAAAAGTGCGTCAAATTTAACCCAAAAAACATGTTATTTTTGAATTTGTGAGATGTCATATTTTCATCGAAATTTCATCAAATCCATTCCATTACATATGCTTAAAACAACACATATAATGTAAAAAATGTTTAAAATTTTTTTCAAAATTTTTAAAAATCGCTTAGACTACGTTAAAAGTGCATCAAATTTAACCCAAAAAACATGTTATTTTTGAGTTTGTGAGATGTCATATTTTCATCGAAATTTCATTAAATCCATTCCATTGCCTAGGCTTAAGACGACACAAATTATGTAAAAAATGTTTAAAATTTGTTTCAAAATTTTTAAAAAATCGCTTAGGCTACGTTAAAAGTGCTTCAAATTTAACCCAAAAAACATGTTATTTTTGAATTTGTGAGATGTCATATTTTCATCGAAATTTCATTAAATCCATTCCATTGCCTATGCTTAAGACGACACAAATTATGTAAAAATGTTTAAAATTTTTTTTTTTTAATTTTTAAAAATCGCTTAGGCTACGTTAAAAGTGCGTCAAATTTAACCCAAAAAACATGTTATTTTTGAATTTGTGAGATGTCATATTTTTATCGAAATTTCATCAAATCCATTCCAATACCTAGGCTTAAAACGACGCATATAATGTAAAAAATGTTTAAAATTTTTTTCAAAATTTTTAAAAATCGCTTAGGCTATGTTAAAAGTGCGTCAAATCTAACCCAAAAAACATGTTATTTTTGAATTTGTGAGATGTCATATTTTCATCGAAATTTCATTAAATCCATTCCATTGCCTAGGCTTAAAACGACACAAATTATGTAAAAAAATGTTTAAAATTTTTTTCAAAATTTTTAAAAATCGCTTAGGCTACGTTAAAAGTGCATCAAATTTAACCCCAAAAACATGTTATTTTTGAGTTTGTGAGATTTCATATTTTCATCGAAATTTCATTAAATCCATTCCATTGCCTAGGCTTAAGACGACACAAATTATGTAAAAAATGTTTAAAATTTTTTTCAAAATTTTTAAAAATCGCTTAGGCTACGTTAAAAGTGCTTCAAATTTAACCCAAAAAACATGTTATTTTTGAATTTGTGAGATGTCATATTTTCATCGAAATTTCATTAAATCCATTCCATTGCCTAGGATTAAGACGACACAAATTATGTAAAAATGTTTAAAATTTTTTTCAAAATTTTTAAAAATCGCTTAGGCTACGTTAAAATTTCGTCAAATTTAACCCAAAAATTATGTTATTTTTGAATTTGTGAGATGTCATATTTTCATCGAAATTTCATCAAATCCATTCCATTACCTAGGCTTAAAACGACACATATAATGTAAAAAATGTTTAAAATTTTTTTTCAAAATTTTTAAAAATTGCTTAGGCTACGTTAAAAGTGATTCAAATTTAACCCAAAAAACATGTTATTTTTGAATTTGTGAGATGTCATATTTTCATCGAAATTTTATCAAATCCATTCCATTGCCTATGCTTAAGACGACACAAATTATGTAAAAAATGTTTAAAATTTTTTTTTCAAATTTTTAAAAATCGCTTAGGCTACGTTAAAAGTGCGTCAAATTTAACCCAAAAAACATGTTATTTTTGAATTTGTGAGATGTCATATTTTCATCGAAATTTCATCAAATCCATTCCATTACCTAGGCTTAAAACGACGCATATAATGTAAAAAATGTTTAAAATTTTTTTCAAAATTTTTTAAAATCGCTTAGGCTACGTTAAAAGTGCGTCAAATCTAACCCAAAAAACATGTTATTTTTGAATTTGTGAGATGTCATATTTTCATCGAAATTTCATTAAATCCATTCCATTGCCTAGGCTTAAGACGACACAAATTATGTAAAAAATGTTTAAAATTTTGTTCAAAATTTTTAAAAATCGCTTAGGCTACGTTAAAAGTGCGTCAAATTTAACCCAAAAAACATGTTATTTTTGAATTTGTGAGATGTCATATTTTCATCGAAATTTCATTAAATCCATTCCATTGCCTAGGCTTAAGATGACACAAATTATGTAAAAATGTTTAAAATTTTTTTCAAAATTTTTAAAAATCGCTTAGGCTACGTTAAAAGTGCGTCAAATTTAACCCAAAAAACATGTTATTTTTGAATTTGTGAGATGTCATATTTTCATCGAAATTTCATTAAATCCATTCCATTACCTAGGCTTAAAACAACACATATAATGTAAAAAATGTTTAAAATTTTTTTCAAAATTTTTAAAAATCGCTTAGGCTACGTTAAAAGTGCGTCAAATTTAACCCAAAAAACATGTTATTTTTGAATTTGTGAGATGTCATATTTTCATCGAAATTTCACTAAATCCATTGCATTACCTAGGCTTAAAACGACACATATAATGTAAAAAATGTTTAAATTTGTTTTCAAAATTTTTAAAAATCGCTTAGGCTACGTTAAAAGTGCGTCAAATTTAACCCAAAAAATATGTTATTTTTGAATTTGTGAGATGTCATATTTTCATCGAAATTTCATTAAATCCATTCCATTGCCTAGGCTTAAGACGACACAAATTATGTAAAAAATGTTTAAAATTTTTTTCAAAATTTTTAAAAATCGCTTAGGCTACGTTAAAAGTGCGTCAAATTTAACCCAAAAAACATGTTATTTTTGAATTTGTGAGATGTCATATTTTCATCGAAATTTTCATCAAATCCATTCCATTACCTAGGCTTAAAACGACACATATAATGTAAAAAATGTTTAAATTTTTTTTCAAAAATTTTTAAAAATCGCTTAGGCTACGTTAAAAGTGCGTCCAAATTTAACCCAAAAAACATGTTATTTTTGAATTTGTGAGATGTCATATTTTCATCGAAATTTCATTAAATCCATTCCATTGCCTAGGCTTAAGACGACACAAATTATGTAAAAAATGTTTAAAATTTTTTTCAAAATTTTTAAAAATCGCTTAGGCTACGTTAAAAGTGCGTCAAATTTAACCCAAAAAACATGTTATTTTTGAATTTGTGAGATGTCATATTTTCATCGAAATTTCATTAAATCCATTCCATTACCTAGCTTAAGACGACACAAATTATGTAAAAAATGTTTAAAATTTTTTTCAAAATTTTTAAAAATCGCTTAGGCTACGTTAAAAGTGCGTCAAATTTTAACCCAAAAAAACATGTTATTTTTTGAATTTGTGAGATGTCATATTTTCATCGAAATTTCATCAAATCCATTCCATTACCTAGGCTTAAAACAACACATATAATGTAAAAAATTTTTAAAATTTTATTCAAAATTTTTAAAAATCGCTTAGGCTACGTTAAAAGTGCGTCAAATTTAACCCAAAAAAACATGTTAATTTTTGAATTTGTGAGATGTCATATTTTCATCGAAATTTCATTAAATCCATTCCATTGCCTAGGCTTAAGACGACACAAATTATGTAAAAAAATGTTTAAAATTATTTTCAAAATTTTTAAAAATCGCTTAGGCTACGTTAAAATTGCGTCAAATTTAACCCAAAAAACATGTTATTTTTGAATTTGTGAGATGTCATATTTTCATCGAAATTTCACTAAATTTATTCCATTACCTAGGCTTAAAACGACACATATAATGTAAAAAATGTTTAAAATTTTAAAAAATCGCTTAGGCTACGTTAAAAGTGCGTCAAATTTAACCCAAAAAACATGTTATTTTTGAATTTGTGAGATGTCATATTTTCATCGAAATTTCATCAAATCCATTCCATTACCTCTGTTCTATCGTTACTACAATGGATTTTGCTCTGACGAGATTAGGGATCTTGTTCCCGAAACTCGCACATTTTTACGTAGCACGCGCTCATCGTCTAGAGCTCATCCATTTGTGGTTGATTGCGCGGGGAATCGTACTACGCATTACAGAGAGAATTCGTTTTTCAGCCGTACGCTTCGTCTATGGAATAAGTTGCCTGCAGACGTGTTTCCTGTCTGTTATAACGTTGGAAAGTTCAAGTCAAATGTTCACAAACACTAGTCCCTCTCTCCCCCTTCTCATAACCTATTTGTACAATGCACTGCATATGTAGGGGTACTGAGTACTGGTCCAAGCAAAAAAAAAAAAAAAAAAATTACCTAGGCTTAAAACGACACATATAATGTAAAAAATGTTTAAAATTTTTTTCAAAATTTTTAAAAATCGCTTAGGCTATGTTAAAAGTGCGTCAAATTTAACCCAAAAAACATGTTATTTTTGAATTTGTGAGATGTCATATTTTCATCGAAATTTCATTAAATCCATTCCATTGCCTAGGCTTAAGACAACACAAATTATGTACAAAATGTTAAAAAATTTTTTCAAAATTTTTAAAAATCGCTTAGGCTACGTTAAAAGTGCGTCAAATTTAACCCAAAAAACATGTTATTTTTGAATTTGTGAGATGTCATATTTTCATCGAAATTTCACTAAATCCATTCCATTACCTAGGCTTAAAACGACACATATAATGAAAAAAAATGTTTAAAATTTTTTTCAAAATTTTTAAAAATCGCTTAGGCTACGTTAAAAGTGCGTCAAATTTAACCCAAAAAACATATTATTTTTGAATTTGTGAGATGTCATATTTTCATCGAAATTTCATTAAATCCATTCCATTGCCTAGGCTTAAGACGACACAAATTATGTAAAAACTGTTTAAAATTTTTTTCAAAATTTTTAAAAATCGCTTAGGCTACGTTAAAAGTGCGTCAAATTTAACCCAAAAAACATGTTATTTTTGAATTTGTGAGATGTCATATTTTCATCGAAATTTCACTAAATCTATTCCATTACCTAGGCTTAAAACGACATATATAATGTAAAAAATGTTTAAATTTTTTTTCAAAATTTTTAAAAATCGCTTAGGCTACGTTAAAAGTGCGTCAAATTTAACCCAAAAAACATGTTATTTTTGAATTTGTGAGATGTCATATTTTCATCGAAATTTCATTAAATCCATTCCATTGCCTAGGCTTAAGATGACACAAATTATGTAAAAAATGTTTAGATTTTTTTTCAAAATTTTTAAAAATCGCTTAGGCTACGTTAAAAGTACGTCAAATTTAACCCAAAAACCATGTTATTTTTGAATTTGTGAGATGTCATATTTTCATCGAAATTTCACTAAATCCATTCCATTGCCTAGGCTTAAAACGACACATATAATGTAAAAAATGTTTAAAATTTTTTTCAAAATTTTTAAAAATCGCTTAGGCTACGTTAAAATTGCGTCAAATTTAACCCAAAAAACATGCTATTTTTGAATTTGTGAGATATCATATTTTCACCGAAATTTCATTAAATCCATTCCATTGCCTAGGCTTAAGACGACACAAATTATGTAAAAAATGTTTAAAATTTTTTTCAAAATTTTTAAAAATCGCTTAGGCTACGTTAAAAGTGCGTCAAATTTAACCCAAAAAACATGTTATTTTTGAATTTGTGAGATGTCATATTTTCATCGAAATTTCATCAAATCCATTCCATTACCTAGACTTAAAACGACACATATAATGTAAAAAATGTTTAAAATTTTTTTCAAAATTTTTAAAAATCGCTTAGGCTACGTTAAAAGTGCGTCAAATTTAACCCAAAAAACATGTTATTTTTGAATTTGTGAGATGTCATATTTTCATCGAAATTTCATCAAATCCATTCCATTGCCTAGGCTTAAGACGACACAAATTATGTAAAAAATGTTTAAAATTGTTTTCAAAATTTTTAAAAATCGCTTAGGCTACGTTAAAAGTGCGTCAAATTTAACCCAAAAAATATGTTATTTTTGAATTTGTGAGATGTCATATTTTCATCGAAATTTCATTAAATCCATTCCATTGCCTAGGCTTAAGACGACACAAATTATGTAAAAAATGTTTAAAATTTTTTTCAAAATTTTTAAAAATCGCTTAGGCTACGTTAAAAGTGCGTCAAATTTAACCCAAAAAACATGTTATTTTTGAATTTGTGAGATGTCATATTTTCATCGAAATTTCATCAAATCCATTCCATTACCTAGGCTTAAAGCGACACATATAATGTAAAAAATGTTTAAAATTTTTTTCAAAATTTTTAAAAATCGCTTAGGCTACGTTAAAAGTGCGTCAAATTTAACCCAAAAAACATGTTATTTTTGAATTTGTGAGATGTCATATTTTCATCGAAATTTCATTAAATCCATTCCATTGCCTAGGCTTAAGACGACACAAATTATTTAAAAAATGTTTAAAATTTTTTTTTCAACATTTTTAAAAATCGCTTAGGCAACGTTAAAAGTGCGTCAAATTTAACCCAAAAACCATGTTATTTTTGAATTTGTGAGATGTCATATTTTCATCGAAATTTCACTAGATCCATTCCATTACCTAGGCTTAAAACGACACATATAATGTAAAAAATGTTTAAAATTTTTTTCAAAATTTTTAAAAATCGCTTAGGCTACGTTAAAAGTGCGTCAAATTTAACCCAAAAAACATGTTATTTTTGAATTTGTGAGATGTCATATTTTCATCGAAATTTCATTAAATCCATTCCATTGCCTAGGCTTAAGACGACACAAATTATGTAAAAAATGTTTAAAATTTTTTTCAAAATTTTTAAAAATCGCTTGGGCTACGTTAAAAGTGCGTCAAATTTAACCCAAAAAACATGTTATTTTTGAATTTGTGAGATGTCATATTTTCATCGAAATTTTACTAAATCCATTCCATTACCTAGGCTTAAAACGACACATATAATGTAAAAAATGTTTAAATTTTTTTCCAAAATTTTTAAAAATCGCTTAGGCTACGTTAAAAGTGCGTCAAATTTAACCCAAAAAACATGTTATTTTTGAATTTGTGAGATGTCATATTTTCATCGAAATTTCATTAAATCCATTCCATTGCCTAGGCTTAAGACGAGACAAATTATGTAAAAAATGTTTAAAATTTTTTTCAATATGTTTAAAAATCGCTTAGGGCACGTTAAAAGTGCGTCAAATTTAACCCAAAAAACATGTTATTTTTGAATTTGTGAGATGTCATATTTTCATCGAAATTTCATCAAATCCATTCCATTACCTAGGCTTAAAGCGACACATATAATGTAAAAAATGTTTAATTTTTTTTTCAAAATTTTTAAAAATTGCTTAGGCTACGTTAAAAGTGCGTCAAATTTAACCCAAAAAACATGTTATTTTTGAATTTGTGAGATGTCATATTTTCATCGAAATTTCATCAAATCCATTCCATTACCTAGGCTTAAAACAACACATATAATGTAAAAAATGTTTAAAATTTTTTTCAAAATTTTTAAAAATCGCTTAGGCTACGTTAAAAGTGCGTCAAATTTAACCCAAAAAACATGTTATTTTTGAATTTGTGAGATGTCATATTTTCATCGAAATTTCATTAAATCCATTCCATTGCCTAGGCTTAAGACGACACAAATTATGTAAAAAATGTTTACAATTTTTTTCAAAATTTTTAAAAATCGCTTAGGCTACGTTAAAAGTGCGTCAAATTTAACCCAAAAAACATGTTATTTTTGAATTTGTGAGATGTCATATTTTCATCGAAATTTCATCAAATCCATTCCATTACCTAGGCTTAAAACGACACATATAATGTAAAATATGTTTAAAATTTTTTTCAAAATTTTTAAAAATCGCTTAGGCTACGTTAAAAGTGCGTCAAATTTAACCCAAAAAACATGTTATTTTTGAATTTGTGAGATGTCATATTTTCATCGAAATTTCATTAAATCCATTCCATTGCCTAGGCTAAAGACGACACAAATTATGTAAAAAATGTTTAAAATTTTTTTTCAAAATTTTTAAAAATCGCTTAGGCTACGTTAAAACTGCGTCAAACTTAACCCAAAAAACATGTTATTTTTGAATTTGTGAGATGTCATATTTTCATCGAAATTTCATCAAATCCATTCCCTTACCTAGGCTTAAAACGACACATATAATGTAAAAAATGTTTAACATTTTTTTCAAAATTTTTAAAAATCGCTTAGGCTATGTTAAAAGTGCGTCAAATTTAACCCAAAAAACATGTTATTTTTGAATTTGTGAGATGTCATATTTTCATCGAAATTTCATTAAATCCATTCCATTGCTTAGGCTTAAGACGACACAAATTATATAAAAAATGTTTAAAATTTTTTTCAAAATTTTTAAAAATCGCTTAGGCTACGTTAAAAGTGCGTCAAATTAAACCCAAAAAACATGTTATTTTTGAATTTGTGAGATTTCATATTTTCATCGAAATTTCATCAAATCCATTCCATTACCTAGGCCTAAAACGACACATATAATGAAAAAAAATTTTTAAAATTTGTTTTCAAAATTTTTAAAAATCGCTTAGGCTACGTTAAAAGTGCGTCAAATTTAACCCAAAAAACATGCTATTTTTGAATTTGTGAGATGTCATATTTTCATCGAAATTTCATTAAATCCATTCCATTGCCTAGGCTTAAGACGACACATATAATGTAAAAAATGTTTAAAATTTTTTTCAAAATTTTTAAAAATCGCTTAGGCTACGTTAAAAGTGCGTCAAATTTAACCCAAAAACCATGTTATTTTTGAATTTGTGAGATGTTATATTTTCATCGAAATTTCACTAAATCCATTCCATTACCTAGGCTTAAAATGACACATATAATGTAAAAAATGTTTAGATTTTTTTTCAAAATTTTTAAAAATCGCTTAGGCTACGTTAAAAGTGCGTCAAATTTAACCCAAAAACCATGTTATTTTTGAATTTGTGAGATGTCATATTTTCATCGAAATTTCATTAAATCCATTCCATTACCTAGGCTTAAAACGACACATATAATGTAAAAATGTTTAAAATTTTTTTCAAAATTTTTAAAAATCGCTTAGGCTACGTTAAAAGTGCGTCAAATTTAACCCAAAAAACATGTTATTTTTGAATTTGTGAGATGTCATATTTTCATCGAAATTTCATTAAATCCATTCCATTGCCTAGGCTTAAGACGACACAAATTATGTAAAAAATGTTTAAAATTTTTTTCAAAATTTTTAAAAATCGCTTAGGCTACGTTAAAAGTGCGTCAAATTTAACCCAAAAAACATGTTATTTTTGAATTTGTGAGATGTCATATTTTCATCGAAATTTCATCAAATCCATTCCATTACCTACTCTTAAAACGACACATATAATGTAAAAAATGTTTAAAATTTTTTTTTCAAAATTTTTAAAAATCGCTTAAGCTACGTTAAAAGTGCGTCAAATTTAACCCAAAAACCATGTTATTTTTGAATTTGTGAGATGTCATATTTTCATCGAAATTTCATTAAATCCATTCCATTGCCTAGGCTTAAGACGACACAAATTATGTAAAAAATGTTTAAAATTTTTTTCAAAATTTTTAAAAATCGCTTAGGCTACGTTAAAAGTGCGTCAAATTTAACCCAAAAAACATGTTATTTTTGAATTTGTGAGATGTCATATTTTCATCGAAATTTCATTAAATCCATTCCATTGCCTAGGCTTAAGACGACACAAATTATGTAAAAAATGTTTAAAATTTTTTTCAAAATTTTTAAAACTCGCTTAGGCTACGTTAAAAGTGCGTCAAATTTAACCCAAAAAACATGTTATTTTTGAATTTGTGAGATGTCATATTTTCATCGAAATTTCATCAAATCCATTCCATTACCTAGGCTTAAAACAACACATATAATGTAAAAAATGTTTAAATTTTTTTTCAAAATTTTTAAAAATCGCGTAGGCTACGTTAAAAGTGCGTCAAATTTAACCCAAAAAACATGTTATTTTTGAATTTGTGAGATGTCATATTTTCATCGAAATTTCATTAAATCCATTCCATTGCCTAGGCTTAAGACGAGACAAATTATGTAAAAAATGTTTAAAATTTTTTTCAAAATTTTTAAAAATCGCTTAGGCTACGTTAAAAGTGCGTCAAATTTAACCCAAAAAACATGTTATTTTTGAATTTGTGAGATGTCATATTTTCATCGAAATTTCATCAAATCCATTCCATTACCTAGGCTTAAAGCGACACATATAATGTAAAAAATGTTTAATTTTTTTTTCAAAATTTTTAAAAATTGCTTAGGCTACGTTAAAAGTGCGTCAAATTTAACCCAAAAAACATGTTATTTTTGAATTTGTGAGATGTCATATTTTCATCGAAATTTCATTAAATCCATTCCATTGCCTAGGCTCAAGACGACACAAATTATGTAAAAAATGTTTACAATTTTTTTCAAAATTTTTAAAAATCGCTTAGGCTACGTTAAAAGTGCGTCAAATTTAACCCAAAAAACATGTTATTTTTGAATTTGTGAGATGTCATATTTTCATCGAAATTTCATCAAATCCATTCCATTACCTAGGCTTAAAACGACATATATAATGTAAAATATGTTTAAAATTTTTTTCAAAATTTTTAAAAATCGCTTAGGCTACGTTAAAAGTGCGTCAAATTTAACCCAAAAAACATGTTATTTTTGAATTTGTGAGATGTCATATTTTCATCGAAATTTCATTAAATCCATTCCATTGCCTAGGCTAAAGACGACACAAATTATGTAAAATATGTTTAAAATTTTTTTTTCAAAATTTTTAAAAATCACCTAGGCTACGTTAAAAGTGCGTCAAATTTAACCCAAAAAATATGTTATTTTTGAATTTGTGAGATGTCATATTTTCATCGAAATTTCATCAAATCCATTCCATTACCTAGGCTTAAAACGACACATATAATGTAAAAAATGTTTAACATTTTTTTCAAAATTTTTAAAAATCGCTTAGGCTATGTTAAAATTGCGTCAAATTTAACCCAAAAAACATGTTATTTTTGAATTTGTGAGATGTCATATTTTCATCGAAATTTCATTAAATCCATTCCATTGCTTAGGCTTAAGACGACACAAATTATGTAAAAAATGTTTAAAATTTTTTTCAAAATTTTTAAAAATCGCTTAGGCTACGTTAAAAGTGCGTCAAATTAAACCCAAAAAACATGTTATTTTTGAATTTGTGAGATTTCATATTTTCATCGAAATTTCATCAAATCCATTCCATTACCTAGGCTTAAAACGACACATATAATGAAAAAAAATTTTTAAAATTTGTTTTCAAAATTTTTAAAAATCGCTTAGGCTACGTTAAAAGTGCGTCAAATTTAACCCAAAAAACATGCTATTTTTGAATTTGTGAGATGTCATATTTTCATCGAAATTTCATTAAATCCATTCCATTGCCTAGGCTTAAGACGACACATATAATGTAAAAAATGTTTAAAATTTTTTTCAAAATTTTTAAAAATCGCTTAGGCTACGTTAAAAGTGCGTCAAATTTAACCCAAAAACCATGTTTTTTTTGAATTTGTGAGATGTTATATTTTCATCGAAATTTCACTAAATCCATTCCATTACCTAGGCTTAAAATGACACATATAATGTAAAAAATGTTTAGATTTTTTTTCAAAATTTTTAAAAATCGCTTAGGCTACGTTAAAAGTGCGTCAAATTTAACCCAAAAACCATGTTATTTTTGAATTTGTGAGATGTCATATTTTCATCGAAATTTCATTAAATCCATTCCATTACCTAGGCTTAAAACGACACATATAATGTAAAAAATGTTTAAAATTTTTTTCAAAATTTTTAAAAATCGCTTAGGCTACGTTAAAATTGCGTCAAATTTAACCCAAAAAACATGTTATTTTTGAATTTGTGAGATGTCATATTTTCATCGAAATTTCATTAAATCCATTCCATTACCTAGGCTTAAAACGACACATATAATGTAAAAAATGTTTAAAATTTTTTTCAAAATTTTTAAAAATCGCTTAGGCTACGTTAAAAGTGCGTCAAATTTAACCCAAAAAACATGTTATTTTTGAATTTGTGAGATGTCATATTTTCATCGAAATTTCATTAAATCCATTCCATTGCCTAGGCTTAAGACGACACAAATTATGTAAAAAATGTTTAAAATTTTTTTCAAAATTTTTAAAAATCGCTTAGGCTACGTTAAAAGTGCATCAAATTTAACCCAAAAAACTTGTTATTTTTGAATTTGTGAGATGTCATATTTTCATCGAAATTTCATCAAATCCATTCCATTACCTACTCTTAAAACGACACATATAATGTAAAAAATGTTTAAAATTTTTTCAAAATTTTTAAAAATCCCTTAGGCTACGTTAAAAGTGCGTCAAATTTAACCCAAAAAACATGTTATTTTTGAATTTGTGAGATGTCATATTTTCATCGAAATTTCATTAAATCATTCCATTGCCTAGGCTTAAGACGACACAAATTATGTAAAAAATGTTTAAAATTTTTTTCAAAATTTTTAAAAATCGCTTAGGCTACGTTAAAAGTGCGTCAAATTTAACCCAAAAAACATGTTATTTTTGAATTTGTGAGATGTCATATTTTCATCGAAATTTCATTAAATCCATTCCATTGCCTAGGCTTAAGACGACACAAATTATGTAAAAAATGTTTAAAATTTTTTTCAAAATTTTTAAAACTCGCTTAGGCTACGTTAAAAGTGCGTCAAATTTAACCCAAAAAACATGTTATTTTTGAATTTGTGAGATGTCATATTTTCATCGAAATTTCATCAAATCCATTCCATTACCTAGGCTTAAAACAACACATATAATGTAAAAAATGTTTAAAATTTTTTTCAAAATTTTTAAAAATCGCTTAGGCTACGTTAAAAGTGCGTCAAATTTAACCCAAAAACATGTTATTTTTGAATTTGTGAGATGTCATATTTTCGTCGAAATTTCATTAAATCCATTCCATTGCCTAGGCTTAAGACGACACAAATTATGTAAAAAATGTTTAAAATTTTTTTCAAAATTTTTAAAAATCGCTTAGGCTACGTTAAAAGTGCGTCAAATTTAACCCAAAAAACATGTTATTTTTGAATTTGTGAGATGTCATATTTTCATCGAAATTTCATCAAATCCTTTCCATTACCTAGGCTTAAAACGACACATATAATGTAAAAAATGTTTAAAATTTTTTTCAAAATTTTTAAAAATCGCTTAGGCTACGTTAAAAGTGCGTCAAATTTAACCCAAAAAACATGTTATTTTTGAATTTGTCAGATGTCATATTTTCATCGAAATTTCATTAAATCCATTCCATTGCCTAGCCTTAAGACGACACAAATTATGTAAAAAATGTTTAAAATTTTTTTCAAAATTTTTAAAAATCGCTTGGGCTACGTTAAAAGTGCGTCAAATTTAACCCAAAAAACATGTTATTTTTGAATTTGTGAGATGTCATATTTTCATCGAAATTTCATTAAATCCATTCCATTGCCTAGGCTTAAGACGACAAAAATTATGTAAAAAATGTTTAAAATTTTTTTCAAAATTTTTAAAAATCGCTTAGGCTACGTTAAAAGTGCGTCAAATTTAACCCAAAAAACATGTTATTTTTGAATTTGTGAGATGTCATATTTTCATCGAAATTTCATCAAATCCATTCCATTACCTAGGCTTAAAACAACACATATAATGTAAAAAATGTTTAAAATTTTTTTCAAAATTTTTAAAAATCGCTTAGGCTACGTTAAAAGTGCGTCAAATTTAACCCAAAAAACATGTTATTTTTGAATTTGTGAGATGTCATATTTTCATCGAAATTTCATTAAATCCATTCCATTGCCTAGGCTTAAGACGACACAAATTATGTAAAAAATGTTTAAAATTTTTTTCAAAATTTTTAAAAATCGCTTAGGCTACGTTAAAAGTGCGTCAAATTTAACCCAAAAAACATGTTATTTTTGAATTTGTGAGATGTCATATTTTCATCGAAATTTCATCAAATCCATTCCATTACCTAGGCTAAGAACAACACATATAATGTAAAAAATGTTTAAAATTTTTTTCAAAATTTTTAAAAATCGCTTAGGCTACGTTAAAAGTGCGTCAAATTTAACCCAAAAAACATGTTATTTTTGAATTTGTGAGATGTCATATTTTCATCGAAATTTCATTAAATCCATTCCATTGCCTAGGCTTAAGACGACACAAATTATGTAAAAAATGTTTAAAATTTTTTTCAAAATTTTTAAAAATCGCTTAGGCTACGTTAAAAGTGCGTCAAATTTAACCCAAAAAACATGTTATTTTTGAATTTGTGAGATGTCATATTTTCATCGAAATTTCATCAAATCCATTCCATTACCTAGGCTTAAAACGACACATATAATGTAAAAAATGTTTAAAATTTTTTTCAAAATTTTTAAAAATCGCTTAGGCTACGTTAAAAGTGCGTCAAATTTAACCCAAAAAACATGTTATTTTTGAATTTGTGAGATGTCATATTTTCATCGAAATTTCATTAAATCCATTCCATTGCCTAGGCTAAAGACGACACAAATTATGTAAAAAATGTTTAAAATTTTTTTTCAAAATTTTTAAAAATCGCTTAGGCTACGTTAAAAGTGCGTCAAATTTAACCCAAAAAACATGTTATTTTTGAATTTGTGAGATTTCATATTTTCATCAAATCCATTCCATTACCTGGGCTTAAAACGACACATATAATGAAAAAAAATTTTTTAAATTTGTTTTCAAAATTTTTAAAAATCGCTTAGGCTACGTTAAAAGTGCGTCAAATTTAACCCAAAAAACATGTTATTTTTGAATTTGTGAGATGTCATATTTTCATCGAAATTTCATTAAGTCCATTCCATTGCCTAGGCTTAAGACGACATAAATTATGTAAAAAATGTTTAAAATTTTTTTCAAAATTTTTAAAAATCGCTTAGGCTACGTTAAAAGTGCGTCAAATTTAACCCAAAAACCATGTTATTTTTGAATTTTTGAGATGTCATATTTTCATCGAAATTTCACTAAATCCATACCATTACCTAGGCTTAAAACGACACATATAATGTAAAAAATGTTTAAAATTTTTTTCAAAATTTTTAAAAATCGCTTAGGCTACGTTAAAAGTGCGTCAAATTTAACCCAAAAAACATGCTATTTTTGAATTTGTGAGATGTCATATTTTCATCGAAATTTCATTAAATCCATTCCATTGCCTAGGCTTAAGACGACACAAATTATGTAAAAAATGTTTAAAATTTTTTTCAAAATTTTTAAAAATCACTTAGGCTACGTTGAAAGTGCGTCAAATTTAACCCAAAAACCATGTTATTTTTGAATTTGTGAGATGTCATATTTTCATCGAAATTTCACTAAATCCATACCATTACCTAGGCTTAAAACGACACATATAATGTAAAAAATGTTTAAAATTTTTTTCAAAATTTTTAAAAATCGCTTAGGCTACGTTAAAAGTGCGTCAAATTTAACCCAAAAAACATGTTATTTTTGAATTTGTGAGATGTCATATTTTCATCGAAATTTCATCAAATCCATTCCATTACCTAGGCTTAAAACGACACATATAATGTAAAATATGTTTAAAATTTTTTTCAAAATTTTTAAAAATCGGTTAGGCTACGTTAAAAGTGCGTCAAATTTAACCCAAAAAACATGTTATTTTTGAATTTGTGAGATGTCATATTTTCATCGAAATTTCATTAAATCCATTCCATTGCCTAGGCTAAGGACGACACAAATTATGTAAAAAATGTTTAAAATTTTTTTTCAAAATTTTTAAAAATCGCTTAGGCTACGTTAAAAGTGCGTCAAATTTAACCCAAAAAACATGTTATTTTTGAATTTATGAGATGTCATATTTTCATCGAAATTTCATCAAATCCATTCCATTACCTAGGCTTAAAACGACACATATAATGTAAAAAATGTTTAAAATTTTTTTCAAAATTTTTAAAAATCGCTTAGGCTATGTTAAAAGTGCGTCAAATTTAACCCAAAAAACATGTTATTTTTGAATTTGTGAGATGTCCTATTTTCATCGAAATTTCATTAAATCCATTCCATTGCTTAGGCTTAAGACGACACAAAATTATGTAAAAAATGTTTAAAATTTTTTTCAAAATTTTTAAAAATCGCTTAGGCTACGTTAAAGTGCGTCAAATTAAACCCAAAAAACATGTTATTTTTGAATTTGTGAGATTTCATATATTCATCGAAATTTCATCAAATCCATTCCATTACCTAGGCTTAAAACGACACATATAATGAAAAAAAAATTTTTAAAAATTTGTTTTCAAAATTTTTAAAATCGCTTAGGCTACGTTAAAAGTGCGTCAAATTTAACCCAAAAAAACATGCTATTTTTGAATTTGTGAGATGTCATATTTTCATCGAAATTTTATTAAATCCATTCCATTGCCTAGGCTTAAGACGACACATATAATGTAAAAAATGTTTAGATTTTTTTTCAAAATTTTTAAAAATCGCTTAGGCTACGTTAAAAGTGCGTCAAATTTAACCCAAAAAACATGTTATTTTTGAATTTGTGAGATGTCATATTTTCATCGAAATTTCACTAAATCCATACCCTTACCTAGGCTTAAAACGACACATATAATGTAAAAAATGTTTAAAATTTTTTTCAAAATTTTTAAAAATCGCTTAGGCTACGTTAAAAGTGCGTCAAATTTAACCCAAAAAACATGCTATTTTTGAATTTGTGAGATGTCATATTTTCATCGAAATTTCATTAAATCCATTCCATTGCCTAGGCTTAAGACGACACAAATTATGTAAAAAATGTTTAAAATTTTTGTCAAAATTTTTACAAATCGCTTAGGCTACGTTAAAAGTGCGTCAAATTTAACCCAAACACCATGTTATTTTTGAATTTGTGAGATGTCATATTTTCATCGAAATTTCATTAAATCATTCCATTGCCTAGGCTTAAGACGACACATATAATGTAAAAAATGTTTAGATTTTTTTTCAAAATTTTTAAAAATCGCTTAGGCTACGTTAAAAGTGCATTCAAATTTAACCCAAAAAACATGTTATTTTTGAATTTGTGAGATGTCATATTTTCATCGAAATTTCATCAAATCCATTCCATTACCTAGGCTTAAAACGACACATATAATGTAAAATATGTTTAAAATTTTTTTCAAAATTTTTAAAAATCGCTTAGGCTACGTTAAAAGTGCGTCAAATTTAACCCAAAAAACATGTTATTTTTGAATTTGTGAGATGTCATATTTCATCGAAATTTCATTAAATCCATTCCATTGCCTAGGCTAAAGACGACACATATAATGTAAAAATGTTTAAAATTTTTTTTTCAAATTTTTAAAAATCTCTTAGGCTACGTTAAAAGTGCGTAAAATTTAACCCAAAAAACATCTTATTTTTGAATTTGTGAGATGTCATATTTTCATCGAAATTTCATTAAATCCAGTCCATGGCCTAGGCTAAGGACGACACATATAATGTAAAAAATGTTTAAAATTTTTTTCAAATTTTTAAAAAATCGCTTAGGCTATGTTAAAAGTGCGTCAAATTTAACCCAAAAAACATGTTATTTTTGAATTTGTGAGATGTCCTATTTTCATCGAAATTTCATTAAATCCATTCCATTGCTTAGGCTTAAGACGACACAAATTATGTAAAAAATGTTTAAAATTTTTTTCAAAATTTTTAAAAATCGCTTAGGCTACGTTAAAAGTGCGTCAAATTAAACCCAAAAAACATGTTATTTTTGAATTTGTGAGATTTCATATTTTCATCGAAATTTCATCAAATCCATTCCATTACCTAGGCTTAAAACGACACATATAATGAAAAAAAATTTTTAAAAATTTGTTTTCAAAATTTTTAAAAATCGCTTAGGCTACGTTAAAAGTGCGTCAAATTTAACCCAAAAAACATGATATTTTTGAATTTGTGAGATGTCATATTTTCATCGAAATTTCATTAAATCCATTCATTGCCTAGGCTTAAGCCGACACATATAATATAATAACCCAAAAAACATGTTATTTTTTGAATTTGTGAGATGTCATATTTCATCGAAATTTCATCAAATCCATTCCATTACCTACTCTTTAAACGACACATATAATGTAAAAAATGTTTAAAATTTTTTTCAAAATTTTTAAAAATCGCCTTAGGCTACGTTAAAAGTGCGTCAAATTTAACCCAAAAAACATGTTATTTTTTGAATTTGTGAGATGTCATATTTTCATCGAAATTTTCATTAAATCCATTCCATTGCCTAGGCTTAAGACGACACAAATTATGTAAAAAATGTTTAAAATTTTTTTCAAAATTTTTAAATCTCGCTTAGGCTACGTTAAAAGTGCGTCAAATTTAACCCAAAAAACATGTTATTTTTGAATTTGTGAGATGTCATATTTTCATCGAAATTTCATCAAATCCATTCCATTACCTAGGCTTAAAACAACACATATAATGTAAAAAAATGTTTAAAATTTTTTTCAAAATTTTTAAAAATCGCTTAGGCTACGTTAAAAGTGCGTCAAATTTAACCCAAAAACATGTTATTTTTGAATTTGTGAGATGTCATATTTTCATCGAAATTTCATTAAATCCATTCATTGCCTAGGCCTTAAGACGACACAAATTATGTAAAAAATGTTTAAAATTTTTTTCAAAATTTTTAAAAATCGCTTAGGCTACGTTAAAAAGTGCGTCAAATTTAACCCAAAAAAACATGTTATTTTTGAATTTGTGAGATGTCATATTTTCATCGAAATTTCATCAAATCCATTTTATTACCTAGGCTTAAAACGACACATATATGTAAAAAATGTTTAAAATTTTTTCAAATTTTTAAAAATCGCTTAGGCTACGTTAAAAGTGCGTCAAATTTAACCCAAAAAACATGTTATTTTTGAATTTGTGAGATGGCATATTTTCATCGAAATTTCATTAAATCCATTCCATTGCCTAGGCTTAAGACGACACAAATTATGTAAAAAATGTTTAAAATTTTTTTCAAAATTTTTAAAAATCGCTTAGGCTACGTTAAAAGTGCGTCAAATTTAACCCAAAAAACATGTTATTTTTGAATTTGTGAGATGTCATATTTTCATCGAAATTTCACTAAATCCATTCCATTGCCTAGGCTTAAGACGAGACAAATTATGTAAAAAATGTTTAAAATTTTTTTCAAAATTTTTAAAAATCGCTTAGGCTACGTTAAAAGTGCGTCAAATTTAACCCAAAAACCATGTTATTTTTAAATTTGTGAGATGGCATATTTTCATCGAAATTTCATTAAATCCATTCCATTGCCTAGGCTTAAGACGACACAAATTATGTAAAAAATGTTTAAAATTTTTTTCAAAATTTTAAAAATCGCTTAGGCTACGTTAAAAGTGCGTCAAATTTAACCCAAAAAAACATGTTATTTTTGAATTTGTGAGATGTCATATTTTCATCGAAATTTCATCAAATCCATTCCATTACCTAGGCTTAAAACAACACATATAATGTAAAATATGTTTAAAATTTTTTTCAAAATTTTTAAAAATCGCTTAGGCTACGTTAAAAGTGCGTCAAATTTAACCCAAAAAACATGTTATTTTTGAATTTGTGAGATGTCATATTTTCATCGAAATTTCATTAAATCCATTCCATTGCCTAGGCTAAAGACGACACAAATTATGTAAAAAATGTTTAAAATTTTTTTTTCAAAATTTTTAAAAATCGCTTAGGCTACGTTAAAAGTGCGTCAAATTTAACCCAAAAAACATGTTATTTTTGAATTTGTGAGATTTCATATTTTCATCGAAATTTCATCACATCCATTCCATTACCTAGGCTTAAAACGACACATATAATGAAAAAAAATTTTTTTAATTTGTTTTCAAAATTTTTAAAAATCGCTTAGGCTACGTTAAAAGTTCGTCAAATTTAACCAAAAAAACATGCTATTTTTGAATTTGTGAGATGTCACATTTTCATCGAAATTTCATTAAATCCATTCCATTGCCTAG
This sequence comes from Thecocarcelia acutangulata, assembly GCA_914767995.1. NCBI lineage: Eukaryota > Metazoa > Arthropoda > Insecta > Diptera > Tachinidae > Thecocarcelia > Thecocarcelia acutangulata. The sequence continues at coordinate 69,543 of CAJZCA010000004.1, read as the reverse complement.
GCTAAAGACGACACAAATTATGTAAAAAATGTTTAAAATTTTTTTTCAAATTTTTAAAAATCGCTTAGGCTACGTTAAAAGTGCGTCAAATTTAACCCAAAAAACATGTTATTTTTGAATTTGTGAGATGTCATATTTTCATCGAAATTTCATTAAATCCATTCCATTGCCTAGGCTAAGGACGACACATATAATGTAAAAAATGTTTAAAATTTTTTTCAAAATTTTTAAAAATCGCTTAGGCTATGTTAAAAGTGCGTCAAATTTAACCCCGAAAAACATGTTATTTTTGAATTTGTGAGATGTCCTATTTTCATCGAAATTTCATTAAATCCATTCCATTGCTTAGGCTTAAGACGACACAAATTATGTAAAAAATGTTTAAAATTTTTTTCAAAATTTTTAAAAATCGCTTAGGCTACGTTAAAAGTGCGTCAAATTAAACCCAAAAAACATGTTATTTTTGAATTTGTGAGATTTCATATTTTCATCGAAATTTCATCAAATCCATTCCATTACCTAGGCTTAAAACGACACATATAATGAAAAAAAATTTTTAAAATTTGTTTTCAAAATTTTTAAAAATCGCTTAGGCTACGTTAAAAGTGCGTCAAATTTAACCAAAAAAACATGCTATTTTTGAATTTGTGAGATGTCATATTTTCATCGAAATTTCATTAAATCCATTCCATTGCCTAGGCTTAAGACGACACATATAATGTAAAAAATGTTTAAAATTTTTTTCAAAATTTTTAAAAATCGCTTAGGCTACGTTAAAAGTGCGTCAAATTTAACCCAAAAAACATGTTATTTTTGAATTTGTGAGATGTCATATTTTCATCGAAATTTCATTAAATCCATTCCATTGCCTAGGCTTAAGACGACACAAATTATGTAAAAAATGTTTAAAATTTTTTTCAAAATTTTTAAAAATCGCTTAGGCTACGTTAAAAGTGCGTCAAATTTAACCCAAAAAACATGTTATTTTTGAATTTGTGAGATGTAAAATTTTCATCGAAATTTCATTAAATCCATTCCATTGCCTAGGCTTAAGACGACACAAATTATGTAAAAAATGTTTAAAATTTTTTTCAAAATTTTTAAAAATCGCTTAGGCTACGTTAAAAGTGCGTCAAATTTAACCCAAAAAACATGTTATTTTTGAATTTGTGAGATGTCATATTTTCATCGAAATTTCATTAAATCCATTCCATTGCCTAGGCTTAAGACGACACATATAATGTAAAAAATGTTTAAAATTTTTTTCAAAATTTTTAAAAATCGCTTAGGCTACGTTAAAAGTGCGTCAAATTTAACCCAAAAACCATGTTATTTTTGAATTTGTGAGATGTTATATTTTCATCGAAATTTCACTAAATCCATTCCATTACCTAGGCTTAAAATGACACATATAATGTAAAAAATGTTTAGATTTTTTTTCAAAATTTTTAAAAATCGCTTAGGCTACGTTAAAAGTGCGTCAAATTTAACCCAAAAACCATGTTATTTTTGAATTTGTGAGATGTCATATTTTCATCGAAATTTCATTAAATCCATTCCATTACCTAGGCTTAAAACGACACATATAATGTAAAAAATGTTTAAAATTTTTTTCAAAATTTTTAAAAATCGCTTAGGCTACGTTAAAAGTGCGTCAAATTTAACCCAAAAAACATGTTATTTTTGAATTTGTGAGATGTCATATTTTCATCGAAATTTCATTAAATCCATTCCATTACCTAGGCTTAAAACGACACATATAATGTAAAAATGTTTAAAATTTTTTTCAAAATTTTTAAAAATCGCTTAGGCTACGTTAAAAGTGCGTCAAATTTAACCCAAAAAACATGTTATTTTTGAATTTGTGAGATGTCATATTTTCATCGAAATTTCATTAAATCCATTCCATTGCCTAGGCTTAAGACGACACAAATTATGTAAAAAATGTTTAAAATTTTTTTCAAAATTTTTAAAATCGCTTAGGCTACGTTAAAAGTGCGTCAAATTTAACCCAAAAAACATGTTATTTTTGAATTTGTGAGATGTCATATTTTCATCGAAATTTCATCAAATCCATTCCATTACCTACTCTTAAAACGACACATATAATGTAAAAAATGTTTAAAATTTTTTTTTTCAAAATTTTTAAAAATCGCTTAAGCTACGTTAAAAGTGCGTCAAATTTAACCCAAAAACCATGTTATTTTTGAATTTGTGAGATGTCATATTTTCATCGAAATTTCATTAAATCCATTCCATTGCCTAGGCTTAAGACGACACAAATTATGTAAAAAATGTTTAAAATTTTTTTCAAAATTTTTAAAAATCGCTTAGGCTACGTTAAAAGTGCGTCAAATTTAACCCAAAAAACATGTTATTTTTGAATTTGTGAGATGTCATATTTTCATCGAAATTTCATTAAATCCATTCCATTGCCTAGGCTTAAGACGACACAAATTATGTAAAAAATGTTTAAAATTTTTTTCAAAATTTTTAAAACTCGCTTAGGCTACGTTAAAAGTGCGTCAAATTTAACCCAAAAAACATGTTATTTTTGAATTTGTGAGATGTCATATTTTCATCGAAATTTCATCAAATCCATTCCATTACCTAGGCTTAAAACAACACATATAATGTAAAAAATGTTTAAATTTTTTTTCAAAATTTTTAAAAATCGCGTAGGCTACGTTAAAAGTGCGTCAAATTTAACCCAAAAAACATGTTATTTTTGAATTTGTGAGATGTCATATTTTCATCGAAATTTCATTAAATCCATTCCATTGCCTAGGCTTAAGACGAGACAAATTATGTAAAAAATGTTTAAAATTTTTTTCAAAATTTTTAAAAATCGCTTAGGCTACGTTAAAAGTGCGTCAAATTTAACCCAAAAAACATGTTATTTTTGAATTTGTGAGATGTCATATTTTCATCGAAATTTCATCAAATCCATTTCATTACCTAGGCTTAAAGCGACACATATAATGTAAAAAATGTTTAATTTTTTTTTCAAAATTTTTAAAAATTGCTTAGGCTACGTTAAAAGTGCGTCAAATTTAACCCAAAAAACATGTTATTTTTGAATTTGTGAGATGTCATATTTTCATCGAAATTTCATTAAATCCATTCCATTGCCTAGGCTCAAGACGACACAAATTATGTAAAAAATGTTTACAAGTTTTTTCAAAATTTTTAAAAATCGCTTAGGCTACGTTAAAAGTGCGTCAAATTTAACCCAAAAAACATGTTATTTTTGAATTTGTGAGATGTCATATTTTCATCGAAATTTCATCAAATCCATTCCATTACCTAGGCTTAAAACGACACATATAATGTAAAATATGTTTAAAATTTTTTTCAAAATTTTTAAAAATCGCTTAGGCTACGTTAAAATTGCGTCAAATTTAACCCAAAAAACATGTTATTTTTGAATTTGTGAGATGTCATATTTTCATCGAAATTTCATTAAATCCATTCCATTGCCTAGGCTAAAGACGACACAAATTATGTAAAATATGTTTAAAATTTTTTTTCAAAATTTTTAAAAATCGCCTAGGCTACGTTAAAAGTGCGTCAAATTTAACCCAAAAAACATGTTATTTTTGAATTTGTGAGATGTCATATTTTCATCGAAATTTCATCAAATCCATTCCATTACCTAGGCTTAAAACGACACATATAATGTAAAATATGTTTAAAATTTTTTTCAAAATTTTTAAAAATCGCTTAGGCTACGTTAAAAGTGCGTCAAATTTAACCCAAAAAACATGTTATTTTTGAATTTGTGAGATGTCATATTTTCATCGAAATTTCATCAAATCCATTCCATTACCTAGGCTTAAAGCGACACATATAATGTAAAAAATGTTTAATTTTTTTTTCAAAATTTTTAAAAATTGCTTAGGCTACGTTAAAAGTGCGTCAAATTTAACCCAAAAAACATGTTATTTTTGAATTTGTGAGATGTCATATTTTCATCGAAATTTCATTAAATCCATTCCATTGCCTAGGCTCAAGACGACACAAATTATGTAAAAAATGTTTACAAGTTTTTTCAAAATTTTTAAAAATCGCTTAGGCTACGTTAAAAGTGCGTCAAATTTAACCCAAAAAACATGTTATTTTTGAATTTGTGAGATGTCATATTTTCATCGAAATTTCATCAAATCCATTCCATTACCTAGGCTTAAAACGACACATATAATGTAAGAAATGTTTAACATTTTTTTCAAAATTTTTAAAAATCGCTTAGGCTATGTTAAAATTGCGTCAAATTTAACCCAAAAAACATGTTATTTTTGAATTTGTGAGATGTCATATTTTCATCGAAATTTCATTAAATCCATTCCATTGCTTAGGCTTAAGACGACACAAATTATGTAAAAAATGTTTAAAATTTTTTTCAAAATTTTTAAAAATCGCTTAGGCTACGTTAAAAGTGCGTCAAATTTAACCCAAAAAACATGTTATTTTTGAATTTGTGAAATTTCATATTTTCATCGAAATTTCATCAAATCCATTCCATTACCTAGGCTTAAAACGACACATATAATGAAAAAAAATTTTTAAAATTTGTTTTCAAAATTTTTAAAAATCGCTTAGGCTACGTTAAAAGTGCGTCAAATTTAACCCAAAAAACATGCTATTTTTGAATTTGTGAGATGTCATATTTTCATCGAAATTTCATTAAATCCATTCCATTGCCTAGGCTTAAGACGACACATATAATGTAAAAAATGTTTAAAATTTTTTTCAAAATGTTTAAAAATCGCTTAGGCTACGTTAAAAGTGCGTCAAATTTAACCCAAAAACCATGTTATTTTTGAATTTGTGAGATGTTATATTTTCATCGAAATTTCACTAAATCCATTCCATTACCTAGGCTTAAATTGACACATATAATGTAAAAAATGTTTAGATTTTTTTCAAAATTTTTAAAAATCGCTTAGGCTACGTTAAAAGTGCGTCAAATTTAACCCAAAAACCATGTTATTTTTGAATTTGTGAGATGTCATATTTTCATCGAAATTTCATTAAATCCATTCCATTACCTAGGCTTAAAACGACACATATAATGTAAAAAATGTTTAAAATGTTTTTCAAAATTTTTAAAAATCGCTTAGGCTACGTTAAAATTGCGTCAAATTTAACCCAAAAAACATGTTATTTTTGAATTTGTGAGATGTCATATTTTCATCGAAATTTCATTAAATCCATTCCATTACCTAGGCTTAAAACGACACATATAATGTAAAAAATGTTTAAAATTTTTTTCAAAATTTTTAAAAATCGCTTAGGCTACGTTAAAAGTGCGTCAAATTTAACCCAAAAAACATGTTATTTTTGAATTTGTGAGATGTCATATTTTCATCGAAATTTCATTAAATCCATTCCATTGCCTAGGCTTAAGACGACACAAATTATGTAAAAAATGTTTAAAATTTTTTTCAAAATTTTTAAAAATCGCTTAGGCTACGTTAAAAGTGCGTCAAATTTAACCCAAAAAACTTGTTATTTTTGAATTTGTGAGATGTCATATTTTCATCTAAATTTCATCAAATCCATTCCATTACCTACTCTTAAAACGACACATATAATGTAAAAAATGTTTAAAATTTTTTTCAAAATTTTTAAAAATCCCTTAGGCTACGTTAAAAGTGCGTCAAATTTAACCCAAAAAACATGTTATTTTTGAATTTGTGAGATGTCATATTTTCATCGAAATTTCATTAAATCCATTCCATTGCCTAGGCTTAAGACGACACAAATTATGTAAAAAATGTTTAAAATTTTTTTCAAAATTTTTAAAAATCGCTTAGGCTACGTTAAAAGTGCGTCAAATTTAACCCAAAAAACATGTTATTTTTGAATTTGTGAGATGTCATATTTTCATCGAAATTTCATTAAATCCATTCCATTGCCTAGGCTTAAGACGACACAAATTATGTAAAAAATGTTTAAAATTTTTTTCAAAATTTTTAAAACTCGCTTAGGCTACGTTAAAAGTGCGTCAAATTTAACCCAAAAAACATGTTATTTTTGAATTTGTGAGATGTCATATTTTCATCGAAATTTCATCAAATCCATTCCATTACCTAGGCTTAAAACAACACATATAATGTAAAAAATGTTTAGAATTTTTTTCAAAATTTTTAAAAATCGCTTAGGCTACGTTAAAAGTGCGTCAAATTTAACCCAAAAACATGTTATTTTTGAATTTGTGAGATGACATATTTTCGTCGAAATTTCATTAAATCCATTCCATTGCCTAGGCTTAAGACGACACAAATTATGTAAAAAATGTTTAAAATTTTTTTCAAAATTTTTAAAAATCGCTTAGGCTACGTTAAAAGTGCGTCAAATTTAACCCAAAAAACATGTTATTTTTGAATTTGTGAGATGTCATATTTTCATCGAAATTTCATCAAATCCATTCCATTACCTAGGCTTAAAACGACACATATAATGTAAAAAATGTTTAAAATTTTTTTCAAAATTTTTAAAAATCGCTTAGGCTACGTTAAAAGTGCGTCAAATTTAACCCAAAAAACATGTTATTTTTGAATTTGTGAGATGTCATATTTTCATCGAAATTTCATTAAATCCATTCCATTGCCTAGGCTTAAGACGACACAAATTATGTAAAAAATGTTTAAAATTTTTTTCAAAATTTTTAAAAATCGCTTGGGCTACGTTAAAAGTGCGTCAAATTTAACCCAAAAAACATGTTATTTTTGAATTTGTGAGATGTCATATTTTCATCGAAATTTCATTAAATCCATTCCATTGCCTAGGCTTAAGACGACAAAAATTATGTAAAAAATGTTTAAAATTTTTTTCAAAATTTTTAAAAATCGCTTAGGCTACGTTAAAAGTGCGTCAAATTTAACCCAAAAAACATGTTATTTTTGAATTTGTGAGATGTCATATTTTCATCGAAATTTCATCAAATCCATTCCATTACCTAGGCTTAAAACAACACATATAATGTAAAAAATGTTTAAAATTTTTTTCAAAATTTTTAAAAATCGCTTAGGCTACGTTAAAAGTGCGTCAAATTTAACCCAAAAAACATGTTATTTTTGAATTTGTGAGATGTCATATTTTCATGGAAATTTCATTAAATCCATTCCATTGCCTAGGCTTAAGACGACACAAATTATGTAAAAAATGTTTAAAATTTTTTTCAAAATTTTTAAAAATCGCTTAGGCTACGTTAAAAGTGCGTCAAATTTAACCCAAAAAACATGTTATTTTTGAATTTGTGAGATGTCATATTTTCATCGAAATTTCATCAAATCCATTCCATTGCCTAGGCTTAAGACGAGACAAATTATGTAAAAAATGTTTAAAATTTTTTTCAAAATTTTTAAAAATCGCTTAGGCTACGTTAAAAGTGCGTCAAATTTAACCCAAAAAACATGTTATTTTTGAATTTGTGAGATGTCATATTTTCATCGAAATTTCATCAAATCCATTCCATTACCTAGGCTTAAAGCGACACATATAATGTAAAAAATGTTTAATTTTTTTTTCAAAACTTTTAAAAATTGCTTAGGCTACGTTAAAAGTGCGTCAAATTTAACCCAAAAAACATGTTATTTTTGAATTTGTGAGATGTCATATTTTCATCGAAATTTCATTAAATCCATTCCATTGCCTAGGCTCAAGACGACACAAATTATGTAAAAAATGTTTACAAGTTTTTTCAAAATTTTTAAAAATCGCTTAGGCTACGTTAAAAGTGCGTCAAATTTAACCCAAAAAACATGTTATTTTTGAATTTGTGAGATGTCATATTTTCATCGAAATTTCATCAAATCCATTCCATTACCTAGGCTTAAAACGACACATATAATGTAAAATATGTTTAAAATTTTTTTCAAAATTTTTAAAAATCGCTTAGGCTACGTTAAAAGTGCGTCAAATTTAACCCAAAAAACATGTTATTTTTGAATTTGTGAGATGTCATATTTTCATCGAAATTTCATTAAATCCATTCCATTGCCTAGGCTAAAGACGACACAAATTATGTAAAATATGTTTAAAATTTTTTTTCAAAATTTTTAAAAATCGCCTAGGCTACGTTAAAAGTGCGTCAAATTTAACCCAAAAAATATGTTATTTTTGAATTTGTGAGATGTCATATTTTCATCGAAATTTCATCAAATCCATTCCATTACCTAGGCTTAAAACGACACATATAATGTAAAAAATGTTTAACATTTTTTTCAAAATTTTTAAAAATCGCTTAGGCTATGTTAAAATTGCGTCAAATTTAACCCAAAAAACATGTTATTTTTGAATTTGTGAGATGTCATATTTTCATCGAAATTTCATTAAATCCATTCCATTGCTTAGGCTTAAGACGACACAAATTATGTAAAAAATGTTTAAAATTTTTTTCAAAATTTTTAAAAATCGCTTAGGCTACGTTAAAAGTGCGTCAAATTAAACCCAAAAAACATGTTATTTTTGAATTTGTGAAATTTCATATTTTCATCGAAATTTCATCAAATCCATTCCATTACCTAGGCTTAAAACGACACATATAATGAAAAAAAATTTTTAAAATTTGTTTTCAAAATTTTTAAAAATCGCTTAGGCTACGTTAAAAGTGCGTCAAATTTAACCCAAAAAACATGCTATTTTTGAATTTGTGAGATGTCATATTTTCATCGAAATTTCATTAAATCCATTCCATTGCCTAGGCTTAAGACGACACATATAATGTAAAAAATGTTTAAAATTTTTTTCAAAATGTTTAAAAATCGCTTAGGCTACGTTAAAAGTGCGTCAAATTTAACCCAAAAACCATGTTATTTTTGAATTTGTGAGATGTTATATTTTCATCGAAATTTCACTAAATCCATTGCATTACCTAGGCTTAAAATGACACATATAATGTAAAAAATGTTTAGATTTTTTTCAAAATTTTTAAAAATCGCTTAGGCTACGTTAAAAGTGCGTCAAATTTAACCCAAAAACCATGTTATTTTTGAATTTGTGAGATGTCATATTTTCAACGAAATTTCATTAAATCCATTCCATTACCTAGGCTTAAAACGACACATATAATGTAAAAAATGTTTAAAATTTTTTTCAAAATTTTTAAAAATCGCTTAGGCTACGTTAAAAGTGCGTCAAATTTAACCCAAAAAACATGTTATTTTTGAATTTGTGAGATGTCATATTTTCATCGAAATTTCATTAAATCCATTCCATTGCCTAGGCTTAAGACGACACAAATTATGTAAAAAATGTTTAAAATTTTTTTCAAAATTTTTAAAAATCGCTTAGGCTACGTTAAAAGTGCGTCAAATTTAACCCAAAAAACTTGTTATTTTTGAATTTGTGAGATGTCATATTTTCATCGAAATTTCATCAAATCCATTCCATTACCTACTCTTAAAACGACACATATAATGTAAAAAATGTTTAAAATTTTTTTCAAAATTTTTAAAAATCCCTTAGGCTACGTTAAAAGTGCGTCAAATTTAACCCAAAAAACATGTTATTTTTGAATTTGTGAGATGTCATATTTTCATCGAAATTTCATTAAATCCATTCCATTGCCTAGGCTTAAGACGACACAAATTATGTAAAAAATGTTTAAAATTTTTTTCAAAATTTTTAAAAATCGCTTAGGCTACGTTAAAAGTGCGTCAAATTTAACCCAAAAAACATGTTATTTTTGAATTTGTGAGATGTCATATTTTCATCGAAATTTCATTAAATCCATTCCATTGCCTAGGCTTAAGACGACACAAATTATGTAAAAAATGTTTAAAATTTTTTTCAAAATTTTTAAAACTCGCTTAGGCTACGTTAAAAGTGCGTCAAATTTAACCCAAAAAACATGTTATTTTTGAATTTGTGAGATGTCATATTTTCATCGAAATTTCATCAAATCCATTCCATTACCTAGGCTTAAAACAACACATATAATGTAAAAAATGTTTAAAATTTTTTTCAAAATTTTTAAAAATCGCTTAGGCTACGTTAAAAGTGCGTCAAATTTAACCCAAAAACATGTTATTTTTGAATTTGTGAGATGTCATATTTTCGTCGAAATTTCATTAAATCCATTCCATTGCCTAGGCTTAAGACGACACAAATTATGTAAAAAATGTTTAAAATTTTTTTCAAAATTTTTAAAAATCGCTTAGGCTACGTTAAAAGTGCGTCAAATTTAACCCAAAAAACATGTTATTTTTGAATTTGTGAGATGTCATATTTTCATCGAAATTTCATCAAATCCATTCCATTACCTAGGCTTAAAACGACACATATAATGTAAAAAATGTTTAAAATTTTTTTCAAAATTTTTAAAAATCGCTTAGGCTACGTTAAAAGTGCGTCAAATTTAACCCAAAAAACATGTTATTTTTGAATTTGTGAGATGTCATATTTTCATCGAAATTTCATTAAATCCATTCCATTGCCTAGGCTTAAGACGACACAAATTATGTAAAAAATGTTTAAAATTTTTTTCAAAATTTTTAAAAATCGCTTGGGCTACGTTAAAAGTGCGTCAAATTTAACCCAAAAAACATGTTATTTTTGAATTTGTGAGATGTCATATTTTCATCGAAATTTCATTAAATCCATTCCATTGCCTAGGCTTAAGACGACAAAAATTATGTAAAAAATGTTTAAAATTTTTTTCAAAATTTTTAAAAATCGCTTAGGCTACGTTAAAAGTGCGTCAAATTTAACCCAAAAAACATGTTATTTTTGAATTTGTGAGATGTCATATTTTCATCGAAATTTCATCAAATCCATTCCATTACCTAGGCTTAAAACAACACATATAATGTAAAAAATGTTTAAAATTTTTTTCAAAATTTTTAAAAATCCCTTAGGCTACGTTAAAAGTGCGTCAAATTTAACCCAAAAAACATGTTATTTTTGAATTTGTGAGATGTCATATTTTCATCGAAATTTCATTAAATCCATTCCATTGCCTAGGCTTAAGACGACACAAATTATGTAAAAAATGTTTAAAATTTTTTTCAAAATTTTTAAAAATCGCTTAGGCTACGTTAAAAGTGCGTCAAATTTAACCCAAAAAACATGTTATTTTTGAATTTGTGAGATGTCATATTTTCATCGAAATTTCATCAAATCCATTCCATTACCTAGGCTAAGAACAACACATATAATGTAAAAAATGTTTAAAATTTTTTTCAAAATTTTTAAAAATCGCTTAGGCTACGTTAAAAGTGCGTCAAATTTAACCCAAAAAACATGTTATTTTTGAATTTGTGAGATGTCATATTTTCATCGAAATTTCATTAAATCCATTCCATTGCCTAGGCTTAAGACGACACAAATTATGTAAAAAATGTTTAAAATTTTTTTCAAAATTTTTAAAAATCGCTTTGGCTACGTTAAAAGTGCGTCAAATTTAACCCAAAAAACATGTTATTTTTGAATTTGTGAGATGTCATATTTTCATCGAAATTTCATCAAATCCATTCCATTACCTAGGCTTAAAACGACACATATAATGTACAAAATGTTTAAAATTTTTTTCAAAATTTTTAAAAATCGCTTAGGCTACGTTAAAAGTGCGTCAAATTTAACCCAAAAAACATGTTATTTTTGAATTTGTGAGATGTCATATTTTCATCGAAATTTCATTAAATCCATTCCATTGCCTAGGCTAAAGACGACACAAATTATGTAAAAAATGTTTAAAATTTTTTTTCAAAATTTTTAAAAATCGCTTAGGCTACGTTAAAAGTGCGTCAAATTTAACCCAAAAAACATGTTATTTTTGAATTTGTGAGATTTCATATTTTCATCAAATCCATTCCATTACCTAGGCTTAAAACGACACATATAATGAAAAAAAATTTTTTAAATTTGTTTTCAAAATTTTTAAAAATCGCTTAGGCTACGTTAAAAGTGCGTCAAATTTAACCCAAAAAACATGTTATTTTTGAATTTGTGAGATGTCATATTTTCATCGAAATTTCATTAAATCCATTCCATTGCCTAGGCTTAAGACGACACAAATTATGTAAAAAATGTTTAAAATTTTTTTCAAAATTTTAAAAATCGCTTAGGCTACGTTAAAAGTGCGTCAAATTTAACCCAAAAACCATGTTATTTTTGAATTTTTGAGATGTCATATTTTCATCGAAATTTCACTAAATCCATACCATTACCTACTCTTAAAACGACACATATAATGTAAAAAATGTTTAAAATTTTTTTCAAAATTTTTAAAAATCCCTTAGGCTACGTTAAAAGTGCGTCAAATTTAACCCAAAAAACATGCTATTTTTGAATTTGTGAGATGTCATATTTTCATCGAAATTTCATTAAATCCATTCCATTGCCTAGGCTTAAGACGACACAAATTATGTAAAAAATGTTTAAAATTTTTTTCAAAATTTTTAAAAATCGCTTAGGCTACGTTGAAAGTGCGTCAAATTTAACCCAAAAACCATGTTATTTTTGAATTTGTGAGATGTCATATTTTCATCGAAATTTCACTAAATCCATACCATTACCTAGGCTTAAAACGACACATATAATGTAAAAAATGTTTAAAATTTTTTTCAAAATTTTTAAAAATCGCTTAGGCTACGTTAAAAGTGCGTCAAATTTAACCCAAAAAACATGTTATTTTTGAATTTGTGAGATGTCATATTTTCATCGAAATTTCATCAAATCCATTCCATTACCTAGGCTTAAAACGACACATATAATGTAAAATATGTTTAAAATTTTTTTCAAAATTTTTAAAAATCGGTTAGGCTACGTTAAAAGTGCGTCAAATTTAACCCAAAAAACATGTTATTTTTGAATTTGTGAGATGTCATATTTTCATCGAAATTTCATTAAATCCATTCCATTGCCTAGGCTAAGGACGACACAAATTATGTAAAAAATGTTTAAAATTTTTTTTCAAAATTTTTAAAAATCGCTTAGGCTACGTTAAAAGTGCGTCAAATTTAACCCAAAAAACATGTTATTTTTGAATTTGTGAGATGTCATATTTTCATCGAAATTTCATCAAATCCATTCCATTACCTAGGCTTAAAACGACACATATAATGTAAAAAATGTTTAAAATTTTTTTCAAAATTTTTAAAAATCGCTTAGGCTATGTTAAAAGTGCGTCAAATTTAACCCAAAAAACATGTTATTTTTGAATTTGTGAGATGTCCTATTTTCATCGAAATTTCATTAAATCCATTCCATTGCTTAGGCTTAAGACGACAAAAATTATGTAAAAAATGTTTAAAATTTTTTTCAAAATTTTTAAAAATCGCTTAGGGCTACGTTAAAAGTGCGTCAAATTAAACCCAAAAAACATGTTATTTTTGAATTTGTGAGATTTCATATTTTCATCGAAATTTCATCAAATCCATTCCATTACCTAGGCTTAAAACGACACATATAATGAAAAAAAATTTTTAAAAATTTGTTTTCAAAATTTTTAAAAATCGCTTAGGCTACGTTAAAAGTGCGTCAAATTTAACCCAAAAAACATGCTATTTTTGAATTTGTGAGATGTCATATTTTCATCGAAATTTCATTAAATCCATTCCATTGCCTAGGCTTAAGACGACACATATAATGTAAAAAATGTTTAGATTTTTTTTCAAAATTTTTAAAAATCGCTTAGGCTACGTTAAAAGTGCGCCAAATTTAACCCAAAAAACATGTTATTTTTGAATTTGTGAGATGTCATATTTTCATCGAAATTTTCATTAAATCCATTCCATTGCCTAGGCTTAAGACGAGACAAATTATGTAAAAAATGTTTAAAATTTTTTTCAAAATTTTCAAAAATCGCTTAGGCTACGTTAAAAGTGCGTCAAATTTAACCCAAAAACCATGTTATTTTTGAATTTGTGAGATGTCATATTTTCATCGAAATTTCACTAAATCCATTCCATTACCTAGGCTTAAAACGACACATATAATGTAAAAAATGTTTAAAATTTTTTTCAAAGTTTTTAAAAATCGCTTAGGCTACGTTAAAAGTGCGTCAAATTTAACCCAAAAAACATGTTATTTTTGAATTTGTGAGATGTCATATTTTCATCGAAATTTCATTAAATCCATTCCATTGCACAGGCTTAAGACGACACAAATTATGTAAAAAATGTTTAAAATTTTTTTTCAAAATTTTTAAAAATCGCTTAGGCTACGTTAAAAGTGCGTCAAATTTAACCCAAAAACCATGTTATTTTTGAATTTGTGAGATGTCATATTTTCATCGAAATTTCACTAAATCCATACCCTTACCTAGGCTTAAAACGACACATATAATGTAAAAAATGTTTAAAATTTTTTCAAAATTTTTAAAAATCGCTTAGGCTACGTTAAAAGTGCGTCAAATTTAACCCAAAAACATGCTATTTTTGAATTTGTGAGATGTCATATTTTCATCGAAATTTCATTAATCCATTCATTGCCTAGGCTTAAGACGACACAAATTATGTAAAAATGGTTTAAAATTTTTTTCAAAATTTTTACAAATCGCTTAGGCTACGTTAAAGTGCGTCAAATTAACCCAAAAACCATGTTATTTTTGAATTTGTGAGATGTCATATTTTCATCGAAATTTCATTAAATCCATTCCATTGCCTAGGCTTAAGACCGACACATATAATGTAAAAAATGTTTAGATTTTTTTTCAAAATTTTTAAAAATCGCTTAGGCTACGTTAAAAGTGCATCAAATTTAACCCAAAAAAACATGTTATTTTTGAATTTGTGAGATGTCATATTTTCATCGAAATTTCATCAAATCCATTCCATTACCTAGGCTTAAAACGACACATATAATGTAAAATATGTTTAAAATTTTTTTCAAAATTTTAAAAATCGCTTAGGCTACGTTAAAAGTGCGTCAAATTTAACCCAAAAAACATGTTATTTTTGAATTTGTGAGATGTCATATTTTCATCGAAATTTCATTAAATCCATTCCATTGCCTTAGGTAGGCTAAAGACGACACATATAATGTAAAAAATGTTTAAAATTTTTTTTCAAAATTTTTCAAAATCGCTTAGGCTACGTTAAAAGTGCGTCAAATTTAACCCAAAAAACATGTTATTTTTGAATTTGTGAGATGTCATATTTTCATCGAAATTTCATTAAATCCATTTCATTGCCTAGGCTAAGGACGACACATATAATGTAAAAAATGTTTAAAATTTTTTTCAAAATTTTTAAAAATCGCTTAGGCTATGTTAAAAGTGCGTCAAATTTAACCCAAAAAACATGTTATTTTTGAATTTGTGAGATGTCCTATTTTCATCGAAATTTCATTAAATCCATTCCATTGCTTAGGCTTAAGACGACACAAATTATGTAAAAAATGTTTAAAATTTTTTTCAAAATTTTTAAAAATCGCTTAGGCTACGTTAAAAGTGCGTCAAATTAAACCCAAAAAACATGTTATTTTTGAATTTGTGAGATTTCATATTTTCATCGAAATTTCATCAAATCCACTCCATTACCTAGGCTTAAAACGACACATATAATGAAAAAAAATTTTTAAAATTTGTTTTCAAAATTTTTAAAAATCGCTTAGGCTACGTTAAAAGTGCGTCAAATTTAACCCAAAAAACATGCTATTTTTGAATTTGTGAGATGTCATATTTTCATCGAAATTTCATTAAATCCATTCCATTGCCTAGGCTTAAGCCGACACATATAATATAATAACCCAAAAAACATGTTATTTTTGAATTTGTGAGATGTCATATTTTCATCGAAATTTCATCAAATCCATTCCATTACCTACTCTTTAAACGACACATATAATGTAAAAAATGTTTTCAAAATTTTTAAAAATCGCTTAGGCTACGTTAAAATTGCGTCAAATTTAACCCAAAAAACATGTTATTTTTGAATTTGTGAGATGTCATATTTTCATCGAAATTTCATTAAATCCATTCCATTGCCTAGGCTTAAGACGACACAAATTATGTAAAAAATGTTTAAAATTTTTTTCAAAATTTTTAAAAATCGCTTAGGCTACGTTAAAAGTGCGTCAAATTTAACCCAAAAAAACATGTTATTTTTGAATTTGTGAGATGTCATATTTTCATCGAAATTTCATTAAATCCATTCCATTGCCTAGGCTTAAGACGACACAAATTATGTAAAAAATGTTTAAAATTTTTTTTCAAAATTTTTAAATCTCGCTTAGGCTACGTTAAAAGTGCGTCAAATTTAACCCAAAAAACATGTTATTTTTGAATTTGTGAGATGTCATATTTTCATCGAAATTTCATCAAATCCATTCCATTACCTAGGCTTAAAACAACACATATAATGTAAAAAATGTTTAAAATTTTTTTCAAAATTTTTAAAAATCGCTTAGGCTACGTTAAAAGTGCGTCAAATTTAACCCAAAAAACATGTTATTTTTGAATTTGTGAGATGTCATATTTTCATCGAAATTTCATCAAATCCATTTTATTACCTAGGCTTAAAACGACACATATAATGTAAAAAATGTTTAGATTTTTTTTCAAAATTTTTAAAAATCGCTTAGGCTACGTTAAAAGTGCGTCAAATTTAACCCAAAAAACATGTTATTTTTGAATTTGTGAGATGTCATATTTTCATCGAAATTTCATTAAATCCATTCCATTGCCTAGGCTTAAGACGAGACAAATTATGTAAAAAATGTTTAAAATTTTTTTCAAAATTTTCAAAAATCGCTTAGGCTACGTTAAAAGTGCGTCAAATTTAACCCAAAAACCATGTTATTTTTGAATTTGTGAGATGTCATATTTTCATCGAAATTTCACTAAATCCATTCCATTACCTAGGCTTAAAACGACACATATAATGTAAAAAATGTTTAAAATTTTTTTCAAAGTTTTTAAAAATCGCTTAGGCTACGTTAAAAGTGCGTCAAATTTAACCCAAAAAACATGTTATTTTTGAATTTGTGAGATGTCATATTTTCATCGAAATTTCATTAAATCCATTCCATTGCCCAGGCTTAAGACGACACAAATTATGTAAAAAATGTTTAAAATTTTTTTCAAAATTTTTAAAAATCGCTTAGGCTACGTTAAAAGTGCGTCAAATTTAACCCAAAAACCATGTTATTTTTGAATTTGTGAGATGTCATATTTTCATCGAAATTTCACTAAATCCATACCCTTACCTAGGCTTAAAACGACACATATAATGTAAAAAATGTTTAAAATTTTTTTCAAAATTTTTAAAAATCGCTTAGGCTACGTTAAAAGTGCGTCAAATTTAACCCAAAAAACATGCTATTTTTGAATTTGTGAGATGTCATATTTTCATCGAAATTTCATTAAATCCATTCCATTGCCTAGGCTTAAGACGACACAAATTATGTAAAAAATGTTTAAAATTTTTTTCAAAATTTTTACAAATCGCTTAGGCTACGTTAAAAGTGCGTCAAATTTAACCCAAAAACCATGTTATTTTTGAATTTGTGAGATGTCATATTTTCATCGAAATTTCATTAAATCCATTCCATTGCCTAGGCTTAAGACGACACATATAATGTAAAAAATGTTTAGATTTTTTTTCAAAATTTTTAAAAATCGCTTAGGCTACGTTAAAAGTGCATCAAATTTAACCCAAAAAACATGTTATTTTTGAATTTGTGAGATGTCATATTTTCATCGAAATTTCATCAAATCCATTCCATTACCTAGGCTTAAAACGACACATATAATGTAAAATATGTTTAAAATTTTTTTCAAAATTTTTAAAAATCGCTTAGGCTACGTTAAAAGTGCGTCAAATTTAACCCAAAAAACATGTTATTTTTGAATTTGTGAGATGTCATATTTTCATCGAAATTTCATTAAATCCATTCCATTGCCTAGGCTAAAGACGACACATATAATGTAAAAAATGTTTAAAATTTTTTTTCAAAATTTTTAAAAATCGCTTAGGCTACGTTAAAAGTGCGTCAAATTTAACCCAAAAAACATGTTATTTTTGAATTTGTGAGATGTCATATTTTCATCGAAATTTCATTAAATCCATTCCATTGCCTAGGCTAAGGACGACACATATAATGTAAAAAATGTTTAAAATTTTTTTCAAAATTTTTAAAAATCGCTTAGGACTATGTTAAAAGTGCGTCAAATTTAACCCAAAAAACCATGTTATTTTTGAATTTGTGAGATGTCCTATTTTCATCGAAATTTCATTAAATCCATTTCATTGCTTAGGCTTAAGACGACACAAATTATGTAAAAAATGTTTAAAATTTTTTTCAAAATTTTTAAAAATCGCTTAGGCTACGTTAAAAGTGCGTCAAATTAAACCCAAAAAACATGTTATTTTTGAATTTGTGAGATTTCATATTTTCATCGAAATTTCATCAAATCCATTCCATTACCTAGGCTTAAAACGACACATATAATGAAAAAAAATTTTTAAAATTTGTTTTCAAAATTTTTAAAAATCGCTTTGGCTACGTTAAAAGTGCGTCAAATTTAACCCAAAAAACATGCTATTTTTGAATTTGTGAGATGTCATATTTTCATCGAAATTTCATTAAATCCATTCCATTGCCTAGGCTTAAGCCGACACATATAATATAATAACCCAAAAAAACATGTTATTTTTGAATTTGTGAGATGTCATATTTTCATCGAAATTTCATCAAATCCATTCCATTACCTACTCTTTAAACGACACATATAATGTAAAAAATGTTTAAAATTTTTTTCAAAATTTTTAAAAATCGCTTAGGCTACGTTAAAATTGCGTCAAATTTAACCCAAAAAACATGTTATTTTTGAATTTGTGAGATGTCATATTTTCATCGAAATTTCATTAAATCCATTCCATTGCCTAGGCTTAAGACGACACAAATTATGTAAAAAATGTTTAAAATTTTTTTCAAAATTTTTAAAAATCGCTTAGGCTACGTTAAAAGTGCGTCAAATTTAACCCAAAAAACATGTTATTTTTGAATTTGTGAGATGTCATATTTTCATCGAAATTTCATTAAATCCATTCCATTGCCTAGGCTTAAGACGACACAAATTATGTAAAAAATGTTTAAAATTTTTTTCAAATTTTTAAATCTCGCTTAGGCTACGTTAAAAGTGCGTCAAATTTAACCCAAAAAACATGTTATTTTTGAATTTGTGAGATGTCATATTTTCATCGAAATTTCATCAAATCCATTCCATTACCTAGGCTTAAAACAACACATATAATGTAAAAAATGTTTAAAATTTTTTTCAAAATTTTTAAAAATCGCTTAGGCTACGTTAAAAGTGCGTCAAATTTAACCCAAAAACATGTTATTTTTGAATTTGTGAGATGTCATATTTTCATCGAAATTTCATTAAATCCATTCCATTGCCTAGGCTTAAGACGACACAAATTATGTAAAAAATGTTTAAAATTTTTTTTCAAAATTTTTAAAAATCGCTTAGGCTACGTTAAAAGTGCGTCAAATTTAACCCAAAAAACATGTTATTTTTGAATTTGTGAGATGTCATATTTTCATCGAAATTTCATCAAATCCATTTTATTACCTAGGCTTAAAACGACACATATAATGTAAAAAATGTTTAAAATTTTTTTCAAAATTTTTAAAAATCGCTTAGGCTACGTTAAAAGTGCGTCAAATTTAACCCAAAAAACATGTTATTTTTGAATTTGTGAGATGGCATATTATCATCGAAATTTCATTAAATCCATTCCATTGCCTAGGCTTAAGACGACACAAATTATGTAAAAAATGTTTAAAATTTTTTTCAAAATTTTTAAAAATAAATCGCTTAGGCTACGTTAAAAGTGCGTCAAATTTAACCCAAAAAACATGTTATTTTTGAATTTGTGAGATGTCATATTTTCATCGAAATTTCATTAAATCCATTCCATTGCCTAGGCTTAAAACGACACATATAATGTAAAAAATGTTTAAAATTTTTTTCAAAGTTTTTAAAAATCGCTTAGGCTACGTTAAAAGTGCGTCAAATTTAACCCAAAAAACATGTTATTTTTGAATTTGTGAGATGCCATATTTTCATCGAAATTTCATTAAATCCATTCCATTGCCCAGGCTTAAGACGACACAAATTATGTAAAAAATGTTTAAAATTTTTTTCAAAATTTTTAAAAATCGCTTAGGCTACGTTAAAAGTGCGTCAAATTTAACCCAAAAACCATGTTATTTTTGAATTTGTGAGATGTCATATTTTCATCGAAATTTCACTAAATCCATACCCTTACCTAGGCTTAAAACGACACATATAATGTAAAAAATGTTTAAAATTTTTTTCAAAATTTTTAAAAATCGCTTAGGCTACGTTAAAAGTGCGTCAAATTTAACCCAAAAAACATGCTATTTTTGAATTTGTGAGATGTCATATTTTCATCGAAATTTCATTAAATCCATTCCATTGCCTAGGCTTAAGACGACACAAATTATGTAAAAAATGTTTAAAATTTTTTTCAAAATTTTTACAAATCGCTTAGGCTACGTTAAAAGTGCGTCAAATTTAACCCAAAAACATGTTATTTTTGAATTTGTGAGATGTCATATTTTCATCGAAATTTCATTAAATCCATTCCATTGCCTAGGCTTAAGACGACACAAATTATGTAAAAAATGTTTAAAATTTTTTTCAAAATTTTTAAAAATCGCTTAGGCTACGTTAAAAGTGCGTCAAATTTAACCCAAAAAACATGTTATTTTTGAATTTGTGAGATGTCATATTTTCATCGAAATTTCATCAAATCCATTTTATTACCTAGGCTTAAAACGACACATATAATGTAAAAAATGTTTAAAATTTTTTTCAAAATTTTTAAAAATCGCTTAGGCTACGTTAAAAGTGCGTCAAATTTAACCCAAAAAACATGTTATTTTTGAATTTGTGAGATGGCATATTTTCATCGAAATTTCATTAAATCCATTCCATTGCCTAGGCTTAAGACGACACAAATTATGTAAAAAATGTTGAAAATTTTTTTCAAAATTTTTAAAAATCGCTTAGACTACGTTAAAAGTGCGTCAAATTTAACCCAAAAAACATGTTATTTTTGAATTTGTGAGATGTCATATTTTCATCGAAATTTCATTAAATCCATTCCATTGCCTAGGCTTAAGACGAGACAAATTATGTAAAAAATGTTTAAAATTTTTTTCAAAATTTTTAAAAATCGCTTAGGCTACGTTAAAAGTGCGTCAAATTTAACCCAAAAACCATGTTATTTTTAAATTTGTGAGATGGCATATTTTCATCGAAATTTCATTAAATCCATTCCATTGCCTAGGCTTAAGACGACACAAATTATGTAAAAAATGTTTAAAATTTTTTTCAAAATTTTTAAAAATCGCTTAGGCTACGTTAAAAGTGCGTCAAATTTAACCCAAAAAACATGTTATTTTTGAATTTGTGAGATGTCATATTTTCATCGAAATTTCATCAAATCCATTCCATTACCTAGGCTTAAAACAACACATATAATGTAAAATATGTTTAAAATTTTTTTCAAAATTTTTAAAAATCGCTTAGGCTACGTTAAAAGTGCGTCAAATTTAACCCAAAAAACATGTTATTTTTGAATTTGTGAGATGTCATATTTTCATCGAAATTTCATTAAATCCATTCCATTGCCTAGGCTAAAGACGACACAAATTATGTAAAAAATGTTTAAAATTTTTTTTTGAAAATTTTTAAAAATCGCTTAGGCTACGTTAAAAGTGCGTCAAATTTAACCCAAAAAACATGTTATTTTTGAATTTGTGAGATTTCATATTTTCATCGAAATTTCATCACATCCATTCCATTACCTAGGCTTAAAACGACACATATAATGAAAAAAAATTTTTTTAATTTGTTTTCAAAATTTTTAAAAATCGCTTAAGCTACGTTAAAAGTGCGTCAAATTTAACCCAAAAAACATGCTATTTTTGAATTTGTGAGATGTCACATTTTCATCGAAATTTCATTAAATCCATTCCATTGCCTAGGCTAAAGACGACACAAATTATGTAAAAAATGTTTAACATTTTTTTTCAAAATTTTTAAAAATCGCTTAGGCTACGTTAAAAGTGCGTCAAATTTAACCCAAAAAACATGTTATTTTTGAATTTGTGAGATGTCATATTTTCATCGAAATTTCATTAAATCCATTCCATTGCCTAGGCTAAGGACGACACATATAATGTAAAAAATGTTTAAAATTTTTTTCAAAATTTTTAAAAATCGCTTAGGCTATGTTAAAATTGCGTCAAATTTAACCCAAAAAACATGTTATTTTTGAATTTGTGAGATGTCCTATTTTCATCGAAATTTCATTAAATCCATTCCATTGCTTAGGCTTAAGACGACACAAATTATGTAAAAAATGTTTAAAATTTTTTTCAAAATTTTTAAAAATCGCTTAGGCTACGTTAAAAGTGCGTCAAATTAAACCCAAAAAACATGTTATTTTTGAATTTGTGAGATTTCATATTTTCATCGAAATTTCATCAAATCCATTCCATTACCTAGGCTTAAAACGACACATATAATGAAAAAAAAATTTTTAAAATTTGTTTTCAAAATTTTTAAAAATCGCTTAGGCTACGTTAAAAGTGCGTCAAATTTAACCAAAAAAACATGCTATTTTTGAATTTGTGAGATGTCATATTTTCATCGAAATTTCATTAAATCCATTCCATTGCCTAGGCTTAAGACGACACAAATTATGTAAAAAATGTTTAAAATTTTTTTCAAAATTTTTAAAAATCGCTTAGGCTACGTTAAAAGTGCGTCAAATTTAACCCAAAAAACATGTTATTTTTGAATTTGTGAGATGTCATATTTTCATCGAAATTTCATCAAATCCATTCCATTACCTAGGCTTAAAACAACACATATAATGTAAAAAATGTTTAAAAATTTTTTCAAAATTTTTAAAAATCGCTTAGGCTACGTTAAAAGTGCGTCAAATTTAACCCAAAAAACATGTTATTTTTGAATTTGTGAGATGTCATATTTTCATCGAAATTTCATTAAATCCATTCCATTGCCTAGGCTTAAGACGACACAAATTATGTAAAAAATGTTTAAAATTTTTTTCAAAATTTTTAAAAATCGCTTAGGCTACGTTAAAAGTGCGTCAAATTTAACCCAAAAAACATGTTATTTTTGAATTTGTGAGATGTCATATTTTCATCGAAATTTCATTAAATCCATTCCATTGCCTAGGCTTAAGACGACACAAATTATGTAAAAAATGTTAAAAATTTTTTTCAAAATTTTTAAAAATCGCTTAGGCTACGTTAAAAGTGCGTCAAATTTAACCCAAAAAACATGTTATTTTTGAATTTGTGAGATTTCATATTTTCATCGAAATTTCATCAAATCCATTCCATTACCTAGGCTTAAAACGACACATATAATGAAAAAAAATTTTTAAAATTTGTTTTCAAAATTTTTAAAAATCGCTTAGGCTACGTTAAAAGTGCGTCAAATTTAACCCAAAAAACATGCTATTTTTGAATTTGTGAGATGTCATATTTTCATCGAAATTTCATTAAATCCATTCCATTGCCTAGGCTAAAGACGACACAAATTATGTAAAAAATGTTTAAAATTTTTTTCAAAATTTTTAAAAATCGCTTAGGCTACGTTAAAAGTGCGTCAAATTTAACCCAAAAACCATGTTATTTTTGAATTTGTGAGATGTCATATTTTCATCGAAATTTCATCAAATCCATTCCATTACCTAGGCTTAAAACGACACATATAATGTAAAAAATGTTTAAATTTTTTTTCAAAATTTTTAAAAATCGCTTAGGCCACGTTAAAAGTGCGTCAAATTTAACCCAAAAAACATGTTATTTTTGAATTTGTGAGATGTCATATTTTCATCGAAATTACATTAAATCCATTCCATTGCCTAGGCTTAAGACGAGACAAATTATGTAAAAAATGTTTAAAATTTTTTTCAAAATTTTTAAAAATCGCTTAGGCTACGTTAAAAGTACGTCAAATTTAACCCAACAACCATGTTATTTTTGAATTTGTGAGATGTCATATTTTCATAGAAATTTCACTAAATCCATTCCATTACCTAGGCTTAAAACGACACATATAATGTAAAAAATGTTTAAAATTTTTTTCAAAATTTTTAAAAATCGCTTAGGCTACGTTAAAAGTGCGTCAAATTTAACCCAAAAAACATGTTATTTTTGAATTTGTGAGATGTCATATTTTCATCGAAATTTCATTAAATCCATTCATTGCCTAGGCTTAAGACGACACAAATTATGTAAAAAATATTTAAAATTTTTTTCAAAATTTTTAAAAAATCGCTTAGGCTACGTTAAAAGTGCGTCAAATTTAACCCAAAAAACATGTTATTTTTGAATTTGTGAGATGTCATATTTTCATCGAAATTTCATCAAATCCATTCCATTACCTAGGCTTAAAACGACACATATAATGTAAAAAATGTTTAAAATTTTTTTCAAAATTTTTAAAAATCGCTTAGGCTACGTTAAAAGTGCGTCAAATTTAAACCAAAAAAACATGTTATTTTTGAATTTGTGAGATGTCATATTTTTCATCGAAATTTCATTAAATCCATTCCATTGCCTAGGCTTAAGACGACACAAATTATGTAAAAAATGTTTAAAATTTTTTTCAAAATTTTTAAAAAATCGCTTAGGGCTACGTTAAAAGTGCGTCAAATTTAACCCAAAAAACATGTTATTTTTGAATTTGAGAGATGTCATATTTCATCGAAATTTCATAAAATCCATTCCATTGCCTAGGCTAAAGACGACACAAATTATGTAAAAAATTGTTTAAAATTTTTTCAAAATTTTTAAAAATTGCTTAGGCTACGTTAAAAGTGCGTCAAATTTAACCCAAAAAACATGTTATTTTTGAATTTGTGAGATGTCATATTTTCATCGAAATTTCATCAAATCCATTCCATTACCTAGGCTTAAAACGACACATATAATGTAAAAAATGTTTAAAATTTTTTTCAAAATTTTTAAAAATCGCTTAGGCTACGTTAAAAGTGCGTCAAATTTAACCCAAAAAAACATGTTATTTTTGAATTTGTGAGATTTCATATTTTCATCGAAATTTCATCAAATCCATTCCATTACCTAGGCTTAAAACGACACATATAATGAAAAAAATTTTTTAAATTTATTTTCAAAATTTTTAAAAATCGCTTAGGCTACGTTAAAAGTGCGTCAAATTTAACCCAAAAAACATGCTATTTTTGAATTTGTGAGATGTCATATTTTCATCGAAATTTCATTAAATCCATTCCATTGCCTAGGCTTAAGACGACACAAATTATGTAAAAAATGTTTAAAATTTTTTTCAAAATTTTTAAAAAATCGCTTAGGCTACGTTAAAAGTGCGTCAAATTTAACCCAAAAACCATGTTATTTTTGAATTTGTGAGATGTCATATTTTCATCGAAATTTCACTAAATCCATACCATTACCTAGGCTTAAAACGACACATATAATGTAAAAAATGTTTAAAATTTTTTTCAAAATTTTTAAAAATCGCTTAGGCTACGTTAAAAGTGCGTCAAATTTAACCCAAAAAACATGTTATTTTTGAATTTGTGAGATGTCATATTTTCATCGAAATTTCATTAAATCCATTCCATTGCCTAGGCTTAAGACGACACAAATTATGTAAAAAATGTTTAAAATTTTTTTCAAAATTTTTAAAAATCGCTTAGGCTACGTTAAAAGTGCGTCAAATTTAACCCAAAAAACATGTTAATTTTGAATTTGTGAGATGTCATATTTTCATCGAAATTTCATCAAATCCATTCCATTACCTAGGCTTAAAACGACACATATAATGTAAAAAATGTTTAAAATTTTTTTCAAAATTTTTAAAAATCGCTTAGGCTACGTTAAAAGTGCGTCAAATTTAACCCAAAAAACATGTTATTTTTGAATTTGTGAGATGTCATATTTTCATCGAAATTTCATTAAATCCATTCCATTGCCTAGGCTTAAGACGACACAAATTATGTAAAAAATGTTTAAAATTTTTTTCAAAATTTTTAAAAATCGCTTAGGCTACGTTAAAAGTGCGTCAAATTTAACCCAAAAAACATGTTATTTTTGAATTTGTGAGATGTCATATTTTCATCGAAATTTCATTAAATCCATTCCATTGCCTAGGCTTAAGACGACACAAATTATGTAAAAAATGTTTAAAATTTTTTTTCAAAATTTTTAAAAATCGCTTAGGCTACGTTAAAAGTGCGTCAAATTTAACCCAAAAAACATGTTATTTTTGAATTTGTGAGATGTCATATTTTCATCGAAATTTCATCAAATCCATTCCATTACCTAGGCTTAAAACGACACATATAATGTAAAAAATGTTTAAAATTTTTTTCAAAATTTTTAAAAATCGCTTAGGCTACGTTAAAAATGCGTCAAATTTAACCCAAAAAACATGTTATTTTTGAATTTGTGAGATGTCATATTTTCATCGAAAAAAAATGTTTAAAATTTTTTTCAAAATTTTTAAAAATCGCTTAGGCTACGTTAAAAGTGCGTCAAATTTAACCCAAAAAACATGTTATTTTTGAATTTGTGAGATGTCATATTTTCATCGAAATTTCATTAAATCCATTCCATTGCCTAGGCTTAAAACGACACAAATTATGTAAAAAATGTTTAAAATTTTTTTCAAAATTTTTAAAAATCGCTTAGGCTACGTTAAAAGTGCGTCAAATTTAACCCAAAAAACATGTTATTTTTGAATTTGTGAGATGTCATATTTTCATCGAAATTTCATCAAATCCATTCCATTACCTAGGCTTAAAACGACACATATAATGTAAAAAATGTTTAAAATTTTTTTCAAAATTTTTAAAAATCGCTTAGGCTACGTTAAAAGTGCGTCAAATTTAACCCAAAAAACATGTTATTTTTGAATTTGTGAGATGTCATATTTTCATCGAAATTTCATTAAATCCATTCCATTGCCTAGGCTTAAGACGACACAAATTATGTAAAAAATGTTTAAAATTTTTTTCAAAATTTTTAAAAATCGCTTAGGCTACGTTAAAAGTGCGTCAAATTTAACCCAAAAAACATGTTATTTTTGAATTTGTGAGATGTCATATTTTCATCGAAATTTCATTAAATCCATTCCATTACCTAGGCTTAAGACGACACAAATTATGTAAAAAATGTTTAAAATTTTTTTTCAAAATTTTTAAAAATCGCTTAGGCTACGTTAAAAGTGCGTCAAATTTAACCCAAAAAACATGTTATTTTTGAATTTGTGAGATGTCATATTTTCATCGAAATTTCATCAAATCCATTCCATTACCTAGGCTTAAAACGACACATATAATGTAAAAAATGTTTAAAATTTTTTTCAAAATTTTTAAAAATCGCTTAGGCTACGTTAAAAATGCGTCAAATTTAACCCAAAAAACATGTTATTTTTGAATTTGTGAGATGTCATATTTTCATCGAAAAAAAATGTTTAAAATTTTTTTCAAAATTTTTAAAAATCGCTTAGGCTACGTTAAAAGTGCGTCAAATTTAACCCAAAAAACATGTTATTTTTGAATTTGTGAGATGTCATATTTTCATCGAAATTTCATCAAATCCATTCCATTACCTAGGCTTAAAACGACACATATAATGTAAAAAATGTTTAAAATTTTTTTCAAAATTTTTAAAAATCGCTTAGGCTACGTTAAAAGTGCGTCAAATTTAACTAAAAAAACATGTTATTTTTGAATTTGTGAGATGTCATATTTTCATCGAAATTTCATCAAATCCATTCCATTACCTAGGCTTAAAACGACACATATAATGTAAAAAACGTTTAAAATTTTTTTCAAAATTTTTAAAAATCGCTTAGGCTACGTTAAAAGTGCGTCAAATTTAACCCAAAAAACATGTTATTTTTGAATTTGTGAGATGTCATATTTTCATCGAAATTTCATTAAATCCATTCCATTGCCTAGGCTTAAGACGACACAAATTATGTAAAAAATGTTTAAAATTTTTTTTCAAAATTTTTAAAAATCGCTTAGGCTACGTTAAAAGTGCGTCAAATTTAACCCAAAAAACATGCTATTTTTGAATTTGTGAGATGTCATATTTTCATCGAAATTTCATCAAATCCATTCCATTACCTAGGCTTAAAACGACACATATAATGTAAAAAATGTTTAAATTTTTTTTCAAAATTTTTAAAAATCGCTTAGGCTACGTTAAAAGTGCGTCAAATTTAACCCAAACAAGTAAGAGTGTAGTATATTCGGCTGGGCCGAATCTAAAATACCCTTCACGATAGTCACGAATATGTATAGTATATTAAAAATGTGACCTGAATATGCTCGGTTATATATGAACCGATATCGGAATTTTCTATTTTCTGTATTTTAGTAACCTTCTTTTATAACAAGAATTGCTTTTCAGCAAAAAAAAAATTTTTTTTTAATGAAAAAATCGGTTCAGGCTATATCTCGGGTATATATGGACCGATATCGAAAATTTTAATTTTCCAAATTTATATAACCTTATTTCATTACCAGAACTGCTTTTGAGCACAACAAATTGTTTAAGTTCGCTTACGCGACATTTTCATGAAAAACCCGATTTGGGCTATATCTCGGGTACATATGGACCGATATCGGAAATTTTCATTTTCTATATCTAGGTAACCTAATTTCATTACCAGAACTGCTTTTGAGCACAAAAAAGTTGTTTAAGTTCGCTTACGCGGCATTTTCATGAAAACCCTGGTCTAGGCTATATCTCGGGTATATATGGACCGATATCGGAAATTTTTATCTTCCACATTTATATAACCTCATCTTATTACCAGAACTGTTTTTAAGAAAAAAAAAAATTGTTGTTTAAGTTCGCTTACGCGACATTTTCATGAAAAACCCGGTTTGGGCTATATCTCGGGTATATATGGACCGATATCGGAAATTTTCATTTTCCATACCTATATAACCTTATTTTGCTATTAGAACTGCTTTTAAGCAAAAAAAAAAGTTGTTTTAGTTCGCTTACGCCGCGTATTCATGAAAAACCCGGTTTAGGCTATATCTCGGATATGTATGGACCGATATCGAAAACTTTCATTTTCCATATTTATATCACCTTATTTTATTACCAGAACTGCTTTAAGGCGAAAAAATTGTTTAAGTTCGCTTACGCGGCATTTTCATGAAAAACACGGTTTGGGCTATATCTCGGGTATATATGGACCGATATCGGAAATTTTCATTTTTCATATTTATGTAACCTAGTTTCGTTACCAGAACTGCTTTTGAGCAAAAAAAAGTTGTTTAAGTTCGCTTACGCGACATATTCATGAAAAACCCGATTTGGGCTATATATCGGGTACATATGGACCGATATCGGAAATGTTTATCTTCCATATTTATATAACCTTATTTTATTACCAGAACTGTTTTTAAGCAAAAAAAAATTGTTGTTTAAGTTCGCTTACGCGACATTTTCATGAAAAACCCGGTTTGGGCTATATCTTGGGTATATATGGACCGATATCGGAAATTTTTATCTTCCATATTTATATAACCTCATCTTATTACAAGAACTGTTTTTAATAAAAAAAAAAGTTGTTAAAGTTCGCTTACGCGACATTTTCATGAAAAACCCGGTTTGCACTTTATCTCGGGTATATATGGACCGATATCGGAAATTTTCCATACTTATATAACCTTATTTGATTACCAGAACTGCTTTTAAGCAAAAAAAGTTGTTTAAGTTCACTTACGCGGCATTTTCATGAAAACCACGTTCCAGGCTATATCTGCGGTATATATGGACCGATATAGGAAATTTTCATTTTTCATATTTATATAACCTTATTTTATTACCAGAACTGCTTTTAAGCAAAAAAAAAGTTGTTTAATTTCGCTGACGCGGCATTTTCATGAAAAACCCCTTCTAGGCTATATCTCGGATATCTATGGACCGATATCGAAAATTTCCATTTTCCATATTTATGTAACCTAATTTCATTACCAGAACTGGTTTTTGAGCACAAAAAAGTTGTTTAAGTTCGCTTACGCGGCATTTTCATGAAAACCCCGGTCTAGGCTATATCTCCGGTATATATGGACCGATATCGAAAATTTTCATTTTTCATATTTATATGACACTATTTCATTACCAGAACTGCTTTTGAGCACAAAAAAGTTGTTTAAGTTCGCTTACGTGGCATTTTCATAAAAAACCCCGGTCTAGGCTATATCTCGGGTATATAATGGACCGATATCGGAAATTTTCATTTTCCATATTTATGTAACCCAATTTCATTACCAGAACTGCTTTTGAGCACAAAAAAGTTGTTTAAGTTCGCTTACGCGGCATTTTCATGAAAAACCCGATTTGGGCTATATCTCGGGTATATATGGACCGATATCGAAAATTTTCATTTTTCATATTTATATGACCCTATTTCATTACCAGAACTGCTTTTGAGCACAAAAAAGTTGTTTAAGTTCGCTTACGCGGCATTTTCATGAAAAACCCGATTTGGGCTATATCTCGGGTATATATGGACCGATATCGGAAATTTTCATTTTTCATATTTATGTAACCTAATTTCATTACCAGAACTGCTTTTGAGCACAAAAAAGTTGTTTAAGTTCGCTTACGCGACATTTTCATGAAAAACCCGCTTTGGGCTATATCTCGGGTATATATGGACCGATATCGGAAATTTTCATTTTCCATATTTATGTAACCTAATTTCATTACCAGAACTGCTTTTGAGCACAAAAAAGTTGTTTAAGTTCGCTTACGCGACATTTTCATGAAAAACCCGATTTGGGCTATATCACGGGTATATATGGACCGATATCTGAAATTTTCATTTTTCATATATATGTAACCTAATTTCATTACCAGAACTGCTTTTGAGCACAAAAAAGTTGTTTAAGTTCGGTTACGTGGCATTTTCATGAAAACCCCGGTCTAGGCTATATCTCGGGTATATATGGACCGATATCGGAAATTTTCATTATCCATATTTATGTAACCCAATTTCATTACCAGAACTACTTTTGAGCACAAAAAAGTTGTTTAAGTTCGCTTACGCGACATTTTCATGAAAAACCCGGTTTGGGCTATATCTCGGGTATATATGGACCGATATCGGAAATTTTCATTTTCCATATTTATGTAACCTCATTTTATTACCAGAACTGCTTTTGAGCAAAAAAAAGTTATTTAGCTTCGCCTATGCGACATTTTCATTAAAATCCGATTTGGGCTATATCTCGGGTATATATGGACCGATATCTGAAAAAAAAATTTTTTGTCTTTTAGTCACCATGCTTAATAAGTGTGTGAAGTTTGAAGCAAAACGAACGACTTTTGTTTTCAAAAATTTTCATACAAAACTGCAAAAAAAAATGGCTTTTTTCGGAATTTTGAATATATCTCAGCTATACGTGGACCGATATTACTGAATTTCAATAGCAAACCCACGAATCGATGGGGTAAAAGAATGGTGAAAGAAAAAAGTTTCTAAGTCTAATGGTTTTCTCAGAAACGGTATTTCAACAGCGGACAGACGGACAGACGGACAGACGGACAGACGGACATCGCTTAATCGACTTTTCCATTAATTCTGATTCAGAATATATATACTTTATAGGGTCGCAAAAAAAAACTGTAGAAATTACAAACGGAATCACAAACTTATATATACCCTTTACATTTTTGTGAAGGGTATAAAAACATGTTATTTTTGAATTTGTGAGATGTCATATTTTCATCGAAATTTCATTAAATCCATTCCATTGCCTAGGCTTAAGACGAGACAAATTATGTAAAAAATGTTTAAAATTTTTTTCAAAATTTTTAAAAATCGCTTAGGCTACGTTAAAAGTGCGTCAAATTTAACCCAAAAACATGTTATTTTTGAATTTGTGGGATTTCATATTTTCATCGAAATTTCATCAAATCCACTCCATTGCCTAGGCTTAAAACGACACATATAATGAAAAAAAATTTTTAAAATTTTTTTCAAAATTTTTAAAAATCGCTTAGGCTACGTTAAAAGTGCGTCAAATTTAACCCAAAAAACATGTTATTTTTGAATTTGTGAGATGTCATATTTTCATCGAAATTTCATTAAATACATTCCATTGCCTAGGCTTAAGACGACACAAATTATGTAAAAAATGTTTAAAATTTTTTTCAAAATTTTTAAAAATCGCTTAGGCTACGTTAAAAGTGCGTCAAATTTAACCCAAAAAACATGTTATTTTTGAATTTGTGAGATGTCATATTTTCATCGAAATTTCATCAAATCCATTCCATTGCCTAGGCTTAAGACAAGACAAATTATGTAAAAAATGTTTAAAATTTTTTTCAAAAGTTTTAAAAATCGCTTAGGCTACGTTAAAAGTACGTCAAATTTAACCCAAAAACCATGTTATTTTTGAATTTGTGAGATGTCATATTTTCATCGAAATTTTACTAAATCCATTCCATTACCTAGGCTTTAAACGACACATATAATGTAAAAAATGTTTAAAATTTTTTTCAAAATTTTTAAAAATCGCTTAGGCTACGTTAAAAGTGCGTCAAATTTAACCCAAAAAACATGTTATTTTTGAATTTGTGAGATGTCATATTTTCATCGAAATTTCATCAAATCCATTCCATTACCTAGGCTTAAAACGACACATATAATGTAAAAAATGTTTAAAATTTTTTTCAAAATTTTTAAAAATCGCTTAGGCTATGTTAAAAGTGCGTCAAATTTAACCCAAAAAACATGTTAATTTTGAATTTGTGAGATGTCATATTTTCATCGAAATTTCATTAAAGCCATTCCATTGCCTAGGCTTAAGACGACACAAATTATGTAAAAAATGTTTAAAATTTTTTTCAAAATTTTTAAAAATCGCTTGGGCTACGTTAAAAGTTCGTCAAATTTAACCCAAAAAACATGTTATTTTTGAATTTGTGGATGTCATATTTTCATCGAAATTTCATTAAATCCATTCCATTGCCTAGGCTTAAGACGACACAAATTATGTAAAAAATGTTTAAAATTTTTTTCAAAATTTTTAAAAATCGCTTAGGCTACGTTAAAAGTGCGTCAAATTTAACCCAAAAAACATGTTATTTTTGAATTTGTGAGATGTCATATTTTCATCGAAATTTCATCAAATCCATTCCATTACCTAGGCTTAAAACGACACATATAATGAAAAAAAATTTTTAAAATTTGTTTTCAAAATTTTTAAAAATCGCTTAGGCTACGTTAAAAGTGCGTCAAATTTAACCCAAAAAACATGCTATTTTTGAATTTGTGAGATGTCATATTTTCATCGAAATTTCATTAAAGCCATTCCATTGCCTAGGCTTAAGTCGACACAAATTATGTAAAAAATGTTTAAAATTTTTTTCAAAATTTTTAAAAATCGCTTAGGCTACGTTAAAAGTACGTCAAATTTAACCCAAAAAACATGTTATTTTTGAATTTGTGAGATGTCATATTTTCATCGAAATTTCATTAAATCCATTCCATTGCCTAGGCTTAAGACGACACAAATTATGTAAAAAATGTTTAAAATTTTTTTCAAAATTTTTAAAAATCGCTTAGGCTACGTTAAAAGTGCGTCAAATTTAACCCAAAAAACATGTTATTTTTGAATTTGTGAGATGTCATATTTTCATCGAAATTTCATTAAATCCATTCCATTGCCTAGGCTTAAGACGACACAAATTATGTAAAAAATGTTTAAAATTTTTTTCAAAATTTTTAAAAATCGCTTAGGCTACGTTAAAAGTGCGTCAAATTTAACCCAAAAAACATGTTATTTTTGAATTTGTGAGATGTCATATTTTCATCGAAATTTCATTAAATCCATTCCATTGCCTAGGCTAAAGACGACACAAATTATGTAAAAAATGTTTAAAATTTTTTTCAAAATTTTTAAAAATTGCTTAGGCTACGTTAAAAGTGCGTCAAATTTAACCAAAAAAACATGTTATTTTTGAATTTGTGAGATGTCATATTTTCATCGAAATTTCATCAAATCCATTCCATTACCTAGGCTTAAAACAACTCATATAATGTAAAAAATGTTTAAAATTTTATTCAAAATTTTTAAAAATCGCTTAGGCTACGTTAAAAGTGCGTCAAATTTAACCCAAAAAACATGTTATTTTTGAATTTGTGAGATGTCATATTTTCATCGAAATTTCATTAAATCCATTCCATTGCCTAGGTTTAAGACGACACAAATTATGTAAAAAATGTTTAAAATTTTTTTCAAAATTTTTAAAAATCGCTTAGGCTACGTTAAAAGTGCGTCAAATTTAACCCAAAAAACATGTTATTTTTGAATTTGTGAGATGTCATATTTTCATCGAAATTTCATCAAATCCATTCCATTACCTAGGCTTAAAACGACACATATAATGTAAAAAATGTTTAAAATTTTTTTCAAAATTTTTAAAAATCGCTTAGGCTATGTTAAAAGTGCGTCAAATATAACCCAAAAAACATGTTATTTTTGAATTTGTGAGATTTCATATTTTCATCGAAATTTCATCAAATCCATTTCATTACCTAGGCTTAAAACAACACATATAATGTAAAAAATGTTTAAAATTTTTTTCAAAATTTTTAAAAATCTTTTAGGCTACGTTAAAATTGCGTCAAATTTAACCCAAAAAACATGTTATTTTTGAATTTGTGAGATGTCATATTTTCATCGAAATTTCATCAAATCCATTCCATTACCTAGGCTTAAAACGACACATATAATGTAAAAAATTTTTAAAATTTTTTTCAAAATTTTTAAAAATCGCTTAGGCTACGTTAAAAGTGCGTCAAATTTAACCCAAAAAACATGTTATTTTTGAATTTGTGAGATGTCATATTTTCATCGAAATTTCATCAAATCCATTCCATTGCCTAGGCTAAAGACGACACAAATTATGTAAAAAATGTTTAAAATTTTTTTTCAAAATTTTTAAAAATCGCTTAGGCTACGTTAAAAGTGCGTCAAATTTAACCCAAAAAACATGTTATTTTTGAATTTGTGAGATGTCATATTTTCATCGAAATTTCATCAAATCCATTCCATTACCTAGGCTTAAAACGACACATATAATGTAAAAAATGTTTAAAATTTTTTTCAAAATTTTTAAAAATCGCTTAGGCTATGTTAAAAGTGCGTCAAATTTAACCCAAAAAACATGTTATTTTTGAATTTGTGAGATTTCATATTTTCATCGAAATTTCATCAAATCCATTCTATTACCTAGGCTTAAAACGACACATATAACGAAAAACAATTTTCAAAATTTGTTTTCAATATTTTTAAAAATCGCTTAGGCTACGTTAAAAGTGCGTCAAATTTAACCCAAAAAAAAAGCAATTTTTGAATTTGTGAGATGTCATATTTTCATCGAAATTTCATTTAATCCATTCCATTGCCTAGGCTTAAGACGACACAAATTATGTAAAAAATGTTTAAAATTTTTTTCAAAATTTTTAAAAATCGCTTAGGCTACGTTAAAAGTGCGTCAAATTTAACCCAAAAACCATGTTATTTTTGAATTTGTGAGATGTCATATTTTCATCGAAATTTCACTAAATCCATTCCATTACCTAGGCTTAAAACGACACATATAATGTAAAAAATGTTTAAATTTTTTTTCAAAATTTTTAAAAATCGCTTAGGCTACGTTAAAAGTGCGTCAAATTTAACCCAAAAAACATGTTATTTTTGAATTTGTGAGATGTCATATTTTCATCGAAATTTCATTAAATCCATTCCATTGCCTAGGCTTAAGACGAGACAAATTATGTAAAAAATGTTTAAAATTTTTTTCAAAATTTTTAAAAATCGCTTAGGCTACGTTAAAAGTGCGTCAAATTTAACCCAAAAAACATGCTATTTTTGAATTTGTGAGATGTCATATTTTCATCGAAATTTCATTAAATCCATTCCATTGCCTAGGCTTAAGACGACACAAATTATGTAAAAAATGTTTAAAATTTTTTTCAAAATTTTTAAAAATCACTTAGGCTACGTTGAAAGTGCGTCAAATTTAACCCAAAAACCATGTTATTTTTGAATTTGTGAGATGTCATATTTTCATCGAAATTTCATTAAATCCATTCCATTACCTAGGCTTAAAACGACACATATAATGTAAAAAATGTTTAAAATTTTTTTCAAAATTTTTAAAAATCGCTTAGGCTATGTTAAAAGTGCGTCAAATTTAACCCAAAAAACATGTTATTTTTGAATTTGTGAGATGTCATATTTTCATCGAAATTTCATTAAATCCATTCCATTGCCTAGGCTTAAGACGACACAAATTATGTAAAAAATGTTTAAAATTTTTGTCAAAATTTTTAAAAATCGCTTAGGCTACGTTAAAAGTGCGTCAAATTTAACCCAAAAAACATGTTATTTTTGAATTTGTGAGATTTCATATTTTCATCGAAATTTCATCAAATCCATTCCATTACCTAGGCTTAAAACGACACATATAATGTAAAAAATGTTTAAAATTTTTTTCAAAATTCTTAAAAATCGCTTAGGCTACGTTAAAAGTGCGTCAAATTTAACCCAGAAAACATGTTATTTTTGAATTTGTGAGATGTCATATTTTCATCGAAATTTCATTAAATCCATTCCATTGCCTAGGCTTAAGACGACACAAATTATGTAAAAAATGTTTAAAATTTTTTTCAAAATTTTTAAAAATCGCTTAGGCTACGTTAAAAGTGCGTCAAATTTAACCCAAAAAACATGTTATTTTTGAATTTGTGAGATGTCATATTTTCATCGAAATTTCATTAAATCCATTCCATTGCCTAGGCTTAAGACGACACAAATTATGTAAAAAATGTTTAAAATTTTTTTCAAAATTTTTAAAAATCGCTTAGGCTACGTTAAAAGTGCGTCAAATTTAACCCAAAAAACATGTTATTTTTGAATTTGTGAGATGTCATATTTTCATCGAAATTTCATCAAATCCATTCCATTACCTAGGCTTAAGACGACACAAATTATGTAAAAAATGTTTAAAATTTTTTTCAAAATTTTTAAAAATCGCTTAGGCTACGTTAAAAGTGCGTCAAATTTAACCCAAAAAACATGTTATTTTTGAATTTGTGGGATGTCATATTTTCATCGAAATTTCATTAAATCCATTCCATTGCCTAGGCTAAAGACGACACAAATTATGTAAAAAATGTTTAAAATTTTTTTTCAAAATTTTTAAAAATCGCTTAGGCTACGTTAAAAGTGCGTTAAATTTAACCCAAAAAACATGTTATTTTTGTATTTGTGAGATGTCATATTTTCATCGAAATTTCATCAAATCCATTCCATTACCTAGGCTTAAAACAACATATATAATGTAAAAAATGTTTAAAATTTTATTCAAAATTTTTAAAAATCGCTTAGGCTACGTTAAAAGTGCGTCAAATTTAACCCAAAAAACATGTTATTTTTAAATTTGTGAGATGTCATATTTTCATCGAAATTTCATTAAATCCATTCCATTGCCTAGGCTTAAGACGACACAAATTATGTAAAAAATGTTTAAAATTTTTTTCAAAATTTTTAAAAATCGCTTAGGCTACGTTAAAAGTGCGTCAAATTTAACCCAAAAAACATGTTATTTTTGAATTTGTGAGATGTCATATTTTCATCGAAATTTCATTAAATCCATTCCATTGCCTAGGCTTAAGACGACACAAATTATGTAAAAAATGTTTAAAATTTTTTTCAAAATTTTTAAAAATCGCTTAGGCTACGTTAAAAGTGCGTCAAATTTAACCCAAAAAACATGTTATTTTTGAATTTGTGAGATGTCATATTTTCATCGAAATTTCATTAAATCCATTCCATTGCCTAGGCTTAAGACGACACAAATTATGTAAAAAATGTTTAAAATTTTTTTCAAAATTTTTAAAAATCGCTTAGGCTACGTTAAAAGTGCGTCAAATTTAACCCAAAAAACATGTTATTTTTGAATTTGTGAGATGTCATATTTTCATCGAAATTTCATTAAATCCATTCCATTGCCTAGGCTTAAGACGACACAAATTATGTAAAAAATGTTTAAAATTTTTTTCAAAATTTTTAAAAATCGCTTAGGCTACGTTAAAAGTGCGTCAAATTTAACCCAAAAAACATGTTATTTTTTGAATTTGTGAGATGTCATATTTTCATCAAAATTTCATCAAATCCATTTCATTACCTAGGCTTAAAACAACACATATAATGTAAAAAATGTTTAAAATTTTTTTCAAAATTTTTAAAAATCTTTTAGGCTACGTTAAAATTGCGTCAAATTTAACCCAAAAAAAACATGTTATTTTTGAATTTGTGAGATGTCATATTTTCATCGAAATTTCATTAAATCCATTCCATTGCCTAGGCTTAAGACGACACAAATTATGTAAAAAATGTTTAAAATTTTTTTCAAAATTTTAAAAAAATCGCTTAGGCTACGTTAAAAGTGCGTCAATTTAACCCAAAAAACATGTTATTTTTGAATTTGTGAGATGTCATATTTTCATCGAAATTTCATTAAATCCATTCCCATTGCCTAGGCTTAAGACGACACATATAATGTAAAAAATGTTTAAAATTTTATTCAAAATTTTTAAAAATCGCTTAGGCTAACGTTAAAAGTGCGTCAAATTTAACCCAAAAAACATGTTATTTTTGAATTTGTGAGATGTCATATTTTCATCGAAATTTCATTAAATCCATTCCATTGCCTAGGCTTAAGACGACACATATAATGTAAAAAAATGTTTAAATTTTTTTTCAAAATTTTTAAAAATCGCTTAGGCTACGTTAAAAGTGCGTCAAATTTAACCCAAAAAACATGCTATTTTGAATTTTAGATGTTATATTTTCATCGAAATTTCATTAAATCCATTCCATTGCCTAGGCTTAAGACGACACATATAATGTAAAAAATGTTTAAAATTTTTTTTTAAATTTTTAAAAATCGCTTAGGCTACGTTAAAAGTACGTCAAATTTAACCCAAAAAACATGTTATTTTTGAATTTGTGAGATGTCATATTATCATCGAAATTTCATTAAATCCATTCCATTGCCTAGGCTTAAGACGACACAAATTATGTAAAAAATGTTTAAAATTTTTTTCAAAATTTTTAAAAATCGCTTAGGCTACGTTAAAAGTGCGTCAAATTTAACCCAAAAAACATGTTATTTTTGAATTTGTGAGATGTCATATTTGCATCGAAATTTCATCAAATCCATTCCATTACCTAGGCTTAAGACGGACACAAATTATGTAAAAAATGTTTAAAATTTTTTTCAAAATTTTTTAAAAATCGCTTAGGCTACGTTAAAAGTGCGTCAAATTTAACCCAAAAAACATATTATTTTTGAATTTGTGAGATGTCATATTTTTCATCGAAATTTCATCAAATCCATTCCATTACCTAGGCTTAAAACGACACATATAATGTAAAAAATGTTTAAAATTTTTTTCAAAATTTTTAAAAATCACTTAGGTTACGTTAAAAGTGCGTCAAATTTAATCCAAAAAACATGTTATTTTTGAATTTGTGAGATGTCATATTTTCATCGAAATTTCATTAAATCCATTCCATGGCCTAGGCTTAAGACGACACAAATTATGTAAAAAATGTTTAAAATTTTTTTCAAAATTTTAAAAATCGCTTAGGCTACGTTAAAAGTGCGTCAAATTTAACCCAAAAAACATGTTATTTTTGAATTTGTGAGATGTCATATTTTCATCGAAATTTCATCAAATCCATTCCATTACCTAGGCTTAAAACAACACATATAATGTAAAAAATGTTTAAAATTTTTTTTCAAAATTTTTAAAAATCGCTTAGGCTACGTTAAAAGTGCGTCAAATTTAACCCAAAAAACATGCTATTTTTGAATTTGTGAGATGTCATATTTTCATCGAAATTTCATTAAATCCATTCCATTGCCTAGGCTTAAGACGACACAAATTATGTAAAAAATGTTTAAAATTTTTTTCAAAATTTTAAAAATCGCTTAGGCTACGTTAAAAGTGCGTCAAATTTAACCCAAAAACCATGTTATTTTTGAATTTGTGAGATGTCATATTTTCATCGAAATTTCACTAAATCCATTCCATTACCTAGGCTTAAAACGACACATATAATGTAAAAAATGTTTAAATTTTTTTTCAAAATTTTTAAAAATCGCTTAGGCTACGTTAAAAGTGCGTCAAATTTAACCCAAAAAACATGTTATTTTTGAATTTGTGAGATGTCATATTTTCATCGAAATTTCATTAAATCCATTCCATTGCCTAGGCTTAAGACGAGACAAATTATGTAAAAAATGTTTAAAATTTTTTTCAAAATTTTTAAAAATCGCTTAGGCTACGTTAAAAGTGCGTCAAATTTAACCCAAAAAACATGTTATTTTTGAATTTGTGAGATGTCATATTTTCATCGAAATTTCATTAAATCCATTCCATTGCCTAGGCTTAAGACGACACAAATTATGTAAAAAATGTTTAAAATTTTTTTCAAAATTTTTAAAAATCGCTTAGGCTACGTTAAAAGTGCGTCAAATTTAACCCAAAAAACATGTTATTTTTGAATTTGTGAGATGTCATATTTTCATCGAAATTTCATCAAATCCATTCCATTACCTAGGCTTAAAACGACACATATAATGTAAAAAATGTTTAAAATTTTTTTCAAAATTTTTAAAAATCGCTTAGGCTACGTTAAAATTGCGTCAAATTTAACCCAAAAAACATGTTATTTTTGAATTTGTGAGATGTCATATTTTCATCGAAATTTCATTAAATCCATTCCATTGCCTAGGCTTAAGACGACACAAATTATGTAAAAAATGTTTAAAATTTTTTTCAAAATTTTTAAAAATCGCTTAGGCTACGTTAAAAGTGCGTCAAATTTAACCCAAAACACATGTTATTTTTGAATTTGTGAGATGTCATATTTTCATCGAAATTTCATCAAATCCATTCCATTACCTAGGCTTAAAACGACACATATAATGTAAAAAATGTTAAAAATTTTTTTCAAAATTTTTAAAAATCGCTTACGCTACGTTAAAAGTGCGTCAAATTTAACCCAAAAAAACATGTTATTTTTGAATTTGTGAGATGTCATATTTTCATCGAAATTTCATTAAATCCATTCCAATGCCTAGGCTTAAGACGACACAAATTATGTAAAAAATGTTTAAAATTTTTTTCAAAATTTTTAAAAATCGCTTAGGCTACGTTAAAATTGTGTCAAATTTAACCCAAAAAACATGTTATTTTTGAATTTGTGAGATGTCATATTTTCATCGAAATTTCATCAAATCCATTACATTACCTAGGCTTAAAACGACACATATAATGTAAAAAATGTTTAAATTTTTTTTTCAAAATTTTTAAAAATCGCTTAGGCTACGTTAAAAGTGCGTCAAATTTAACCCAAAAAACATGTTATTTTTGAATTTGTGAGATGTCATATTTTCATCGAAATTTCACTAAATCCATTGCATTACCTAGGCTTAAAACGACACATATAATGTAAAAAATGTTTAAATTTTTTTCAAAATTTTTAAAAATCGCGTAGGCTACGTTAAAAGTGCGTCAAATTTAACCCAAAAAACATGTTATTTTTGAATTTGTGAGATGTCATATTTTCATCGAAATTTCATTAAATCCATTCCTTTGTCTATGCTTAAAACGACACATATAATGAAAAAAAAAATTTTTTAAATTTGTTTTCAAAATTTTTAAAAATCGCTTAGGCTACGTTAAAAGTGCGTCAAATTTAACCCAAAAAACATGCTATTTTTGAATTTGTGAGATGTCATATTTTCATCGAAATTTCATT
Organism: Thecocarcelia acutangulata; assembly: GCA_914767995.1. Lineage (NCBI taxonomy): Eukaryota > Metazoa > Arthropoda > Insecta > Diptera > Tachinidae > Thecocarcelia > Thecocarcelia acutangulata. The sequence continues at coordinate 27,646 of CAJZCA010000004.1, read as the reverse complement.
AAATCCATTCCATTGCCTAGGCTTAAGACGACACAAATTATGTAAAAAATGTTTAAAATTTTTTCAAAATTTTTAAAAATCGCTTAGGCTACGTTAAAAGTGCGTCAAATTTAACCCAAAAAACATGTTATTTTTGAATTTGTGAGATGTCATATTTTCATCGAAATTTCATCAAATCCATTTCATTACCTAGGCTTAAAACAACACATATAATGTAAAAAATGTTTAAAATTTTTTTTAAAATTTTTAAAAATCTTTTAGGCTACGTTAAAATTGCGTCAAATTTAACCCAAAAAAAACATGTTATTTTTGAATTTGTGAGATGTCATATTTTCATCGAAATTTCATTAAATCCATTCCATTGCCTAGGCTTAAGACGACACAAATTATGTAAAAAATGTTTAAAATTTTTTTCAAAATTTTTAAAAATCGCTTAGGCTACGTTAAAAGTGCGTCAAATTTAACCCAAAAAACATGTTATTTTTGAATTTGTGAGATGTCATATTTGCATCGAAATTTCATCAAATCCATTCCACTACCTAGGCTTAAGACGACACAAATTATGTAAAAAATGTTTAAAATTTTTTTCAAAATTTTTAAAAATCGCTTAGGCTACGTTAAAAGTGCGTCAAATTTAACCCAAAAAACATATTATTTTTGAATTTGTGAGATGTCATATTTTCATCGAAATTTCATCAAATCCATTCCATTACCTAGGCTTAAAACGACACATATAATGTAAAAAATGTTTAAAATTTTTTTCAAAATTTTTAAAAATCACTTAGGTTACGTTAAAAGTGCGTCAAATTTAATCCAAAAAACATGTTATTTTTGAATTTGTGAGATGTCATATTTTCATCGAAATTTCATTAAATCCATTCCATTGCCTAGGCTTAAGACGACACAAATTATGTAAAAAATGTTTAAAATTTTTTTCAAAATTTTTAAAAATCGCTTAGGCTACGTTAAAAGTGCGTCAAATTTAACCCAAAAAACATGTTATTTTTGAACTTGTGAGATGTCATATTTTCATCGAAATTTCATCAAATCCATTCCATTACCTAGGCTTAAAACAACACATATAATGTAAAAAATGTTTAAAATTTTTTTTCAAAATTTTTAAAAATCGCTTAGGCTACGTTAAAAGTGCGTCAAATTTAACCCAAAAAACATGTTATTTTTGAATTTGTGAGATGTCATATTTTCATCGAAATTTCATTAAATCCATTCCATTGCCTAGGCTTAAGACGACACAAATTATGTAAAAAATGTTTAAAATTTTTTTCAAAATTTTAAAAATCGCTTAGGCTACGTTAAAAGTGCGTCAAATTTAACCCAAAAACCATGTTATTTTTGAATTTGTGAGATGTCATATTTTCATCGAAATTTCACTAAATCCATTCCATTACCTAGGCTTAAAACGACACATATAATGTAAAAAATGTTTAAATTTTTTTTCAAAATTTTTAAAAATCGCTTAGGCTACGTTAAAAGTGCGTCAAATTTAACCCAAAAAACATGTTATTTTTGAATTTGTGAGATGTCATATTTTCATCGAAATTTCATTAAATCCATTCCATTGCCTAGGCTTAAGACGAGACAAATTATGTAAAAAATGTTTAAAATTTTTTTCAAAATTTTTAAAAATAGCTTAGGCTACGTTAAAAGTGCGTTAAATTTAACCCAGAAAACATGTTATTTTTGAATTTGTGAGATGTCATATTTTCATCGAAATTTCATTAAATCCATTCCATTGCCTAGGCTTAAGACGACACAAATTATGTAAAAAATGTTTAAAATTTTTTTCAAAATTTTTAAAAATCGCTTAGGCTACGTTAAAAGTGCGTCAAATTTAACCCAAAAAACATGTTATTTTTGAATTTGTGAGATGTCATATTTTCATCGAAATTTCATCAAATCCATTCCATTACCTATGCTTAAAACGACACATATAATGTAAAAAATGTTTAAAATTTTTTTCAAAATTTTTAAAAATCGCTTAGGCTACGTTAAAAGTGCGTCAAATTTAACCCAAAAAACATGTTATTTTTGAATTTGTGAGATGTCATATTTTCATCGAAATTTCATTAAATCCATTCCATTGCCTAGGCTTAAGACGACACAAATTATGTAAAAAATGTTTAAAATTTTTTTCAAAATTTTTAAAAATCGCTTAGGCTACGTTAAAAGTGAGTCAAATTTAACCCAAAAAACATGTTATTTTTGAATTTGTGAGATGTCATATTTTCATCGAAATTTCATTAAATCCATTCCATTGCCTAGGCTTAAGACGACACAAATTATGTAAAAAATGTTTAAAATTTTTTTCAAAATTTTTAAAAATCGCTTAGGCTACGTTAAAAGTGCGTCAAATTTAACCCAAAAAACATGTTATTTTTGAATTTGTGAGATGTCATATTTTCATCGAAATTTCATCAAATCCATTCCATTACCTAGGCTTAAAACAACACATATAATGTAAAAAATTTTTAAAATTTTTTTCAAAATTTTTAAAAATCGCTTAGGCTACGTTAAAAGTGCGTCAAATTTAACCCAAAAAACATGTTATTTTTGAATTTGTGAGATGTCATATTTTCATCGAAATTTCACTAAATCCATTCCATTACCTAGGCTTAAAACGACACATATAATGTAAAAAATTTTTAAATTTTTTTTAAAAATTTTTAAAATCGCTTAGGCTACGTTAAAAGTGCGTCAAATTTAACCCAAAAAACATGTTATTTTTGAATTTGTGAGATGTCATATTTTTATCGAAATTTCATTAAATCCATTCCATTGCCTAGGCTTAAGACGACACAAATTATGTAAAAAATGTTTAAAATTTTTTTCAAAATTTTTAAAAATCGCTTAGGCTACGTTAAAAGTGCGTCAAATTTAACCCAAAAAACATGTTATTTTTGAATTTGTGAGATGTCATATTTTCATCGAAATTTCATCAAACCCATTCTATTACCTAGGCTTAAAACGACACATATAATGTAAAAAATGTTTAAAATTTTTTTCAAAATTTTTAAAAATCGCTTAGGCTACGTTAAAAGTGCGTCAAATTTAACCCAAAAAACATGTTATTTTTGAATTTGTGAGATGTCATATTTTCATCGAAATTTCATTAAATCCATTCCATTGCCTAGGCTAAAGACGACACAAATTATGTAAAAAATGTTTAAAATTTTTTTCAAAATTTTTAAAAATCGCTTAGGCTACGTTAAAAGTGCGTCAAATTTAACCCAAAAAACATGTTATTTTTGAATTTGTGAGATGTCATATTTTCATCGAAATTTCATTAAATCCATTCCATTGCCTAGGCTTAAGACGACACAAATTATGTAAAAAATGTTTAAAACTTTTTTCAAAATTTTTAAAAATCGCTTACGCTACGTTAAAAGTGCGTCAAATTTAACCCAAAAAACATGTTATTTTTGAATTTGTAAGATGTCATATTTTCATCGATATTTCATCAAATCCATTCCATTACCTAGGCTTAAAACAACACATATAATGTAAAAAATGTTTACAATTTTTTTCAAAATTTTTCAAAATCGCTTAGGCTACGTTGAAAGTGCGTCAAATTTAACCCAAAAAACATGTTATTTTTGAATTTGTGGGATGTCATATTTTCATCGAAATTTCATTAAATCCATTCCATTGCCTAGGCTTAAGACGACACAAATTATGTAAAAAATGTTTAAAATTTTTTTTCAAAATTTTTAAAAATCTCTTAGGCTACATTAAAAGTGCGTCAAATTTAACCCAAAAAACATGTTATTTTTGAATTTGTGAGATTTCATATTTTCATCGAAATTTCATCAAATCCATTCCATTACCTAGGCTTAAAACGACACATATAATGAAAAAAAATTTTTAAAATTTGTTTTCAAAATTTTTAAAAATCGCTTAGGCTACGTTAAAAGTGCGTCAAATTTAACCTAAAAAACATGCTATTTTTGAATTTGTGAGATGTCATATTTTCATCGAAATTTTACTAAATCCATTCCATTACCTAGGCTTAAAACGACACATATAATGTAAAAAATGTTTAAATTTTTTTTCAAAATTTTTAAAAATCGCTTAGGCTACGTTAAAATTGCGTCAAATTTAACCCAAAAAACATGTTATTTTTGAATTTGTGAGATGTCATATTTTCATCGAAATTTCATTAAATCCATTCCATTGCCTAGGCTTAAGACGACACAAATTATGTAAAAAATGTTTAAAATTTTTTTCAAAATTTTTAAAAATCGCTTAGGCTACGTTAAAAGTGCGTCAAATTTAACCCAAAACACATGTTATTTTTGAATTTGTGAGATGTCATATTTTCATCGAAATTTCATCAAATCCATTCCATTACCTAGGCTTAAAACGACACATATAATGTAAAAAATGTTAAAAATTTTTTTCAAAATTTTTAAAAATCGCTTACGCTACGTTAAAAGTGCGTCAAATTTAACCCAAAAAACATGTTATTTTTGAATTTGTGAGATGTCATATTTTCATCGAAATTTCATTAAATCCATTCCAATGCCTAGGCTTAAGACGACACAAATTATGTAAAAAATGTTTAAAATTTTTTTCAAAATTTTTAAAAATCGCTTAGGCTACGTTAAAATTGTGTCAAATTTAACCCAAAAAACATGTTATTTTTGAATTTGTGAGATGTCATATTTTCATCGAAATTTCATCAAATCCATTCCATTACCTAGGCTTAAAACGACACATATAATGTAAAAAATGTTTAAATTTTTTTTTCAAAATTTTTAAAAATCGCTTAGGCTACGTTAAAAGTGCGTCAAATTTAACCCAAAAAACATGTTATTTTTGAATTTGTGAGATGTCATATTTTCATCGAAATTTCATTAAATCCATTCCATTGTCTATGCTTAAAACGACACATATAATGAAAAAAAAATTTTTTAAATTTGTTTTCAAAATTTTTAAAAATCGCTTAGGCTACGTTAAAAGTGCGTCAAATTTAACCCAAAAAACATGCTATTTTTGAATTTGTGAATGTCATATTTTCATCGAAATTTCATTAAATCCATTCCATTGCCTAGGCTTAAGACGACACAAATTATGTAAAAAATGTTTAAAATTTTTTTCAAAATTTTTAAAAATCGCTTAGGCTACGTTAAAAGTGCGTCAAATTTAACCCAAAAAACATGTTATTTTTGAATTTGTGAGATGTCATATTTTCATCGAAATTTCATCAAATCCATTTCATTACCTAGGCTTAAAACAACACATATAATGTAAAAAATGTTTAAAATTTTTTTTAAAATTTTTAAAAATCTTTTAGGCTACGTTAAAATTGCGTCAAATTTAACCCAAAAAAAACATGTTATTTTTGAATTTGTGAGATGTCATATTTTCATCGAAATTTCATTAAATCCATTCCATTGCCTAGGCTTAAGACGACACAAATTATGTAAAAAATGTTTAAAATTTTTTTCAAAATTTTTAAAAATCGCTTAGGCTACGTTAAAAGTGCGTCAAATTTAACCCAAAAAACATGTTATTTTTGAATTTGTGAGATGTCATATTTTCATCGAAATTTCATTAAATCCATTCCATTACCTAGGCTTAAAACAACACATATAATGTAAAAAATGTTTAAAATTTTTTTCAAAAATTTTCAAAATCGCTTAGGCTACGTTAAAAGTGCGTCAAATTTAACCCAAAAAACATGTTATTTTTGAATTTGTGGGATGTCATATTTTCATCGAAATTTCATTAAATCCATTCCATTGCCTAGGCTTAAGACGACACAAATTATGTAAAAAATGTTTAAAATTTTTTTTCAAAATTTTTAAAAATCTCTTAGGCTACATTAAAAGTGCGTCAAATTTAACCCAAAAAACATGTTATTTTTGAATTTGTGAGATTTCATATTTTCATCGAAATTTCATCAAATCCATTTCATTACCTAGGCTTAAAACAACACATATAATGTAAAAAATGTTTAAAATTTTTTTCAAAATTTTTAAAAATCTTTTAGGCTACGTTAAAATTGCGTCAAATTTAACCCAAAAAAAACATGTTATTTTTGAATTTGTGAGTTGTCATATTTTCATCGAAATTTCATTAAATCCATTCCATTGCCTAGGCTTAAGACGACACAAATTATGTAAAAAATGTTTAAAATTTTTTTCAAAAATTTTAAAAATCGCTTAGGCTACGTTAAAAGTGCGTCAAATTTAACCCAAAAAACATGTTATTTTTGAATTTGTGAGATGTCATATTTTCATCGAAATTTCATTAAATCCATTCCATTACCTAGGCTTAAAACAACACATATAATGTAAAAAATGTTTAAAATTTTTTTCAAAATTTTTCAAAATCGCTTAGGCTACGTTAAAAGTGCGTCAAATTTAACCCAAAAAACATGTTATTTTTGAATTTGTGGGATGTCATATTTTCATCGAAATTTCATTAAATCCATTCCATTGCCTAGGCTTAAGACGACACAAATTATGTAAAAAATGTTTAAAATTTTTTTTCAAAATTTTTAAAAATCGCTTAGGCTACGTTAAAAGTGCGTCAAATTTAACCTAAAAAACATGCTATTTTTGAATTTGTGAGATGTCATATTTTCATCGAAATTTCATTAAATCCATTCCATTGCCTAGGCTTAAGACGACACAAATTATGTAAAAAATGTTTAAAATGTTTTTCAAAATTTTTAAAAATCGCTTAGGCTACGTTAAAAATGCGTCAAATTTAACCCAAAAACCATGTTATTTTTGAATTTGTGAGATGTCATATTTTCATCGAAATTTTACTAAATCCATTTCATTACCTAGGCTTAAAACGACACATATAATGTAAAAAATGTTTAAATTTTTTTTCAAAATTTTTAAAAATCGCTTAGGCTACGTTAAAAGTGCGTCAAATTTAACCCAAAAAACATGTTATTTTTGAATTTGTGAGATGTCATATTTTCATCGAAATTTCGTTAAATCCATTCCATTGTCTATGCTTAAGACGACACAAATTATGTAAAAAATGTTTAAAATTTTTTCCAAAGTTTTTAAAAATCGCTTAGGCTACGTTAAAAGTGCGTCAAATTTAACCCAAAAAACATGTTATTTTTGAATTTGTGAGATGTCATATTTTCATCGAAATTTCATTAAATCCATTCCATTGCCTAGGCTTAAGACGACACAAATTATGTAAAAAATGTTTAAAATTTTTTCCAAAATTTTTAAAAATCGCTTAGGCTACGTTAAAAGTGCGTCAAATTTAACCCAAAAAACATGTTATTTTTGAATTTGTGAGATGTCATATTTTCATCGAAATTTCATCAAATCCATTCCATTACCTAGGCTTAAAACGACACATATAATGAAAAAAAAAATTTTTTAAATTTGTTTTCAAAATTTTTAAAAATCGCTTAGGCTACGTTAAAAGTGCGTCAAATTTAACCCAAAAAACATGCTATTTTTGAATTTGTGAGATGTCATATTTTCATCGAAATTTCATTAAATCCATTCCATTGCCTAGGCTTAAGACGACACAAATTATGTAAAAAATGTTTAAAATTTTTTTCAAAATTTTTAAAAATCGCTTAGGCTACGTTAAAAATGCGTCAAATTTAACCCAAAAAACATGTTATTTTTGAATTTGTGAGATGTCATATTTTCATCGAAATTTCATCAAATCCATTTCATTACCTAGGCTTAAAACAACACATATAATGTAAAAAATGTTTAAAATTTTTTTTCAAAATTTTTAAAAATCTTTTAGGCTACGTTAAAATTGCGTCAAATTTAACCCAAAAAAAACATGTTATTTTTGAATTTGTGAGATGTCATATTTTCATCGAAATTTCATTAAATCCATTCCATTGCCTAGGCTTAAGACGACACAAATTATGTAAAAAATGTTTAAAATTTTTTTCAAAATTTTTAAAAATCGCTTAGGCTACGTTAAAAGTGCGTCAAATTTAACCCAAAAAACATGTTATTTTTGAATTTGTGAGATGTCATATTTTCATCGAAATTTCATTAAATCCATTCCATTGCCTAGGCTTAAGACGACACATATAATGTAAAAAATGTTTAAAATTTTATTAAAAATTTTTAAAAATCGCTTAGGCTACGTTAAAATTGCGTCAAATTTAACCCAAAAAACATGTTATTTTTGAATTTGTGAGATGTCATATTTTCATCGAAATTTCATTAAATCCATTCCATTGCCTAGGCTTAAGACGACACAAATTATGTAAAAAATGTTTAAAACTTTTTTCAAAATTTTTAAAAATCGCTTAGGCTACGTTAAAAGTGCGTCAAATTTAAACCAAAAAACGTGTTATTTTTGAATTTGTGAGATGTCATATTTTCATCGAAATTTCACTAAATCCATTCCATTACCTAGGCTAAAAACGACACAAATTATGTAAAAAATGTTTAAAATTTTTTTTCAAAATTTTTCAAAATCGCTTAGGCTACGTTAAAATTGCGTCAAATTTAACCCAAAAAACATGCTATTTTTGAATTTGTGAGATGTCATATTTTCATCGAAATTTCATCAAATCCATTCCATTACCTAGGCTTAAAACGACACAAATTATGTAAAAAATGTTTAAAATTTTTTTCAAAATTTTTAAAAATCGCTTAGGCTACGTTAAAAGTGCGTCAAATTTAACCCAAAAACCATGTTATTTTTGAATTTGTGAGATGTCATATTTTCATCGAAATTTCATCAAATCCATTCCATTACCTAGGCTTAAAACGACACAAATTATGTAAAAAATGTTTAAAATTTTTTTCAAAATTTTTAAAAATCGCTTAGGCTACGTTAAAAGTGCGTCAAATTTAACCCAAAAACCATGTTATTTTTGAATTTGTGAGATGTCATATTTTCATCGAAATTTCACTAAATCCATTCCATTACCTAGGCTTAAAACGACACATATAATGTAAAAAATGTTTAAATTTTTTTTCAAAATTTTTAAAAATCGCTTAGGCTACGTTAAAAGTGCGTCAAATTTAACCCAAAAAACATGCTATTTTTGAATTTGTGAGATGTCATATTTTCATCGAAATTTCATTAAATCCATTCCATTGCCTAGGCTTAAGAGGACACATATAATGTAAAAAATGTTTAAAATTTTTTTTTAAATTTTTAAAAATCGCTTAGGCTACGTTAAAAGTACGTCAAATTTAACCCAAAAAACATGTTATTTTTGAATTTGTGAGATGTCATATTTTCATCGAAATTTCATTAAATCCATTCCATTGTCTATGCTTAAGACGACACAAATTATGTAAAAAATGTTTAAAATTTTTTCCAAAGTTTTTAAAAATCGCTTAGGCTACGTTAAAAGTGCGTCAAATTTAACCCAAAAAACATGTTATTTTTGAATTTGTGAGATGTCATATTTTCATCGAAATTTCATTAAATCCATTCCATTGCCTAGGCTTAAGACGACACAAATTATGTAAAAAATGTTTAAAATTTTTTCCAAAATTTTTAAAAATCGCTTAGGCTACCTTAAAAGTGCGTCAAATTTAACCCAAAAAACATGTTATTTTTGAATTTGTGAGATGTCATATTTTCATCGAAATTTCATCAAATCCATTCCATTACCTAGGCTTAAAACGACACATATAATGAAAAAAAAAAATTTTTAAATTTGTTTTCAAAATTTTTAAAAATCGCTTAGGCTACGTTAAAAGTGCGTCAAATTTAACCCAAAAAACATGCTATTTTTGAATTTGTGAGATGTCATATTTTCATCGAAATTTCATTAAATCCATTCCATTGCCTAGGCTTTAGACGACACAAATTATGTAAAAAATGTTTAAAATTTTTTTCAAAATTTTTAAAAATCGCATAGGCTACGTTAAAAGTGCGTCAAATTTAACCCAAAAAACATGTTATTTTTGAATTTGTGAGATGTCATATTTTCATCGAAATTTCATCAAATCCATTTCATTACCTAGGCTTAAAACAACACATATAATGTAAAAAATGTTTAAAATTTTTTTCAAAATTTTTAAAAATCGCTTAGGCTACGTTAAAAGTGCGTCAAATTTAACCCAAAAACCATGTTATTTTTGAATTTGTGAGATGTCATATTTTCATCGAAATTTCACTAAATCCATTCCATTACCTAGGCTTAAAACGACACATATAATGTAAAAAATGTTTAAATTTTTTTTCAAAATTTTTAAAAATCGCTTAGGCTACGTTAAAAGTGCGTCAAATTTAACCCAAAAAACATGCTATTTTTGAATTTGTGAGATGTCATATTTTCATCGAAATTTCATTAAATCCATTCCATTGCCTAGGCTTAAGACGACACATATATAAAATTTTTTTTTAAATTTTTAAAAATCGCTTAGGCTACGTTAAAAGTACGTCAAATTTGACCCAAAAAACATGTTATTTTTGAATTTGTGAGATGTCATATTTTCATCGAAATTTCATCAAATCAATTCCATTACCTAGGCTTAAAACGACACATATAATGTAAAGAATGTTTAAAATTTTTTTCAAAATTTTTAAAAATCGCTTAGGCTACGTTAAAAGTGCGTCAAATTTAACCCAAAAAACATGTTATTTTTGAATTTGTGAGATGTCATATTTTCATCGAAATTTCATTAAATCCATTCCATTGCCTAGGCTTAAGACGACACAAATTATGTAAAAAATGTTTAAAATTTTTTTCAAAATTTTTAAAAATCGCTTAGGCTACGTTAAAAGTGCGTCAAATTTAACCCAAAAAACATGTTGTTTTTGAATTTGTGAGATGTCATATTTTCATCGAAATTTCATTAAATCCATTCCATTACCTAGGCTTAAGACGACACAAATTATGTAAAAAATGTTTAAAATTTTTTTCAAAATTTTTAAAAATCGCTTAGGCTACGTTAAAAGTGCGTCAAATTTAACCCAAAAAACATGTTATTTTTGAATTTGTGAGATGTCATATTTTCATCGAAATTTCATCAAATCCATTCCATTACCTAGGCTTAAAACGACACATATAATGTAAAAAATGTTTAAAATTTTTTTCAAAATTTTTAAAAATCGCTTAGGCTACGTTAAAAGTGCGTCAAATTTAATCCAAAAAACATGTTATTTTTGAATTTGTGAGATGTCATATTTTCATCGAAATTTCATTAAATCCATTCCATTGCCTAGACTTAAGACGACACAAATTATGTAAAAAATGTTTAAAATTTTTTTCAAAACTTTTAAAAATCGCTTAGGCTACGTTAAAAGTGCGTCAAATTTAACCCAAAAAACATGTTATTTTTGAATTTGTGAGATGTCATATTTTCATAGAAATTTCATCAAATCCATTCCATTACCTAGGCTTAAAACAACACATATAATGTAAAAAATGTTTAAAATTTTTTTTCAAAATTTTTAAAAATCGCTTAGGCTACGTTAAAATTGCGTCAAATTTAACCCAAAAAACATGTTATTTTTGAATTTGTGAGATGTCATATTTTCATCGAAATTTCATTAAATCCATTCCATTGCCTAGGCTTAAGACGACACAAATTATGTAAAAAATGTTTAAAATTTTTTTCAAAATTTTTAAAAATCGCTTAGGCTACGTTAAAAGTGCGTCAAATTTAACCCAAAAAACATGTTATTTTTGAATTTGTGAGATGTCATATTTTCATCGAAATTTCATCAAATCCATTCCATTACCTAGGCTTAAAACGACACATTTAATGAAAAAAAATTTTTAAAATTTGTTTTCAAAATTTTTAAAAATCGCTTAGGCTACGTTAAAAGTGCGTCAAATTTAACCCAAAAAACATGAGATTTTTGAATTTGTGAGATGACATATTTTCATCGAAATTTCATTAAATCCATTCCATTGCCTAGGCTTAAGACGACACAAATTATGTAAAAAAGGTTTAAAATTTTTTTCAAAATTTTAAAAATCGCTTAGGCTGCGTTAAAAGTGCGTCAAATTTAACCCAAAAACCATGTTATTTTTGAATTTGTGAGATGTCATATTTTCATCGAAATTTCACTAAATCCATTCCATTACCTAGGCTTAAAACGACACATATAATGTAAAAAATGTTTAAATTTTTTTCAAAATTTTTAAAAATCGCTTAGGCTACGTTAAAAGTGCGTCAAATTTAACCCAAGAAACATGTTATTTTTGAATTTGTGAGATGTCATATTTTCATCGAAATTTCATTAAATCCATTCCATTGCCTAGGCTTAAGACGAGACAAATTATGTAAAAAATGTTTAAAATTTTTTTCAAAATTTTTAAAAATCGCTTAGGCTACGTTAAAAGTACGTCAAATTTAACCCAAAAACCATGTTATTTTTGAATTTGTGAGATGTCATATTTTCATCGAAATTTCACTAAATCCATTCCATTACCTAGGCTTAAAACGACACATATAATGTAAAAAATGTTTAAAATTTTTTTCAAAATTTTTAAAAATCGCTTAGGCTACGTTAAAAGTGCGTCAAATTTAACCCAGAAAACATGTTATTTTTGAATTTGTGAGATGTCATATTTTCATCGAAATTTCATTAAATCCATTCCATTGCCTAGGCTTAAGACGACACAAATTATGTAAAAAATGTTTAAAATTTTTTTCAAAATTTTTAAAAATCGCTTAGGCTACTTTAAAAGTGCGTCAAATTTAACCCAAAAAACATGTCATTTTTGAATTTGTGAGGTGTTATATTTTCATCGAAATTTCATCAAATCCATTCCATTACCTAGGCTTAAAACGACACATATAATGTAAAAAATGTTTAAAATTTTTTTCAAAATTTTTAAAAATCGCTTAGGCTACGTTAAAAGTGCGTCAAATTTAACCCAAAAAACATGTTATTTTTGAATTTGTGAGATGTCATATTTTCATCGAAATTTCATTAAATCCATTCCATTGCCTAGGCTTAAGACGACACAAATTATGTAAAAAATGTTTAAAATTTTTTTCAAAATTTTTAAAAATCGCTTAGGCTACGTTAAAATTGCGTCAAATTTAACCCAAAAAACATGTTATTTTTGAATTTGTGAGATGTCATATTTTCATCAAATCCATTCCATTACCTAGGTTTAAAACAACACATATAATGTAAAAAATGTTTAAAATTTTTTTCAAAATTTTTAAAAATCGCTTAGGCTACGTTAAAAGTGCGTCAAATTTAACCCAAAAAACATGTTATTTTTGAATTTGTGAGATGTCATATTTTCATCGAAATTTCATTAAATCCATTCCATTGCCTAGGCTTAAGACGACACAAATTATGTAAAAAATGTTTAAAATTTTTTTCAAAATTTTTAAAAATCGCTTAGGCTACGTTAAAAGTGCGTCAAATTTAACCCAAAAAACATGTTATTTTTGAATTTGTGAGATGCCATATTTTCATCGAAATTTCATTAAATCCATTCCATTGCCTAGGCTAAAGACGACACAAATTATGTAAAAAATTTTTAAAATTTTTTTTCAAAATTTTTAAAAATCTCTTAGGCTACATTAAAAGTGCGTCAAATTTAACCCAAACAACATGTTATTTTTGAATTTGTGAGATTTCATATTTTCATCGAAATTTCATCAAATCCATTCCATTACCTAGGCTTAAAACGACACATATAATGAAAAAAAATTTTTTAAATTTGTTTTCAAAATTTTTAAAAATCGCTTAGGCTACGTTAAAAGTGCGTCAAATTTAACCCAAAAAACATGCTATTTTTGAATTTGTGAGATGTCATATTTTCATCGAAATTTCATTAAATCCATTCCATTGCCTAGGCTTAAGACGACACAAATTATGTAAAAAATGTTTAAAATGTTTTTCAAAATTTTTAAAAATCGCTTAGGCTACGTTAAAAATGCGTCAAATTTAACCCAAAAACCATGTTATTTTTGAATTTGTGAGATGTCATATTTTCATCGAAATTTCATTAAATCCATTCCATTACCTAGGCTTAAAACGACACATATAATGTAACAAATGTTTAAATTTTTTTTCAAAATTTTTAAAAATCGCTTAGGCTACGTTAAAAGTGCGTCAAATTTAACCCAAAAAACATGTTATTTTTGAATTTGTGAGATGTCATATTTTCATCGAAATTTCATTAAATCCATTCCATTGCCTAGGCTTAAGACGACACAAATTATGTAAAAAATGTTTAAAATTTTTTTCAAAATTTTTAAAAATCGCTTAGGCTACGTTAAAAGTGCGTCAAATTTAACCCAAAACACATGTTATTTTTGAATTTGTGAGATGTCATATTTTCATCGAAATTTCATCAAATCCATTCCATTACCTAGGCTTAAAACGACACATATAATGTAAAAAATGTTTAAAATTTTTTTAAAAATTTTTAAAAATCGCTTAGGCTACGTTAAAAGTGCGTCAAATTTAACCCAAAAAACATGTTATTTTTGAATTTGTGAGATGTCATATTTTCATCGAAATTTCATTAAATCCATTCCATTGCCTAGGCTTAAGACGACACAAATTATGTAAAAAATGTTTAAAATTATTTTCAAAATTTTTAAAAATCGCTTAGGCTACGTTAAAATTGTGTCAAATTTAACCCAAAAAACATGTTATTTTTGAATTTGTGAGATGTCATATTTTCATCGAAATTTCATCAAATCCATTCCATTACCTAGGCTTGAAACAACACATATAATGTAAAAAATGTTTAAATTTTTTTTCAAAATTTTTAAAAATCGCTTAGGCTACGTTAAAAGTGCGTCAAATTTAACCCAAAAAACATGTTATTTTTGAATTTGTGAGATGTCATATTTTCATCGAAATTTCACTAAATCCATTGCATTACCTAGGCCTAAAACGACACATATAATGTAAAAAATGTTTAAATTTTTTTCCAAAATTTTTAAAAATCGCTTAGGCTACGTTAAAAGTGCGTCAAATTTAACCCAAAAAACATGTTATTTTTGAATTTGTGAGATGTCATATTTTCATCGAAATTTCATTAAATCCATTCCATTGCCTAGGCTTAAGACGACACAAATTATGTAAAAAATGTTTAAAATTTTTTCCAAAATTTTTAAAAATCGCTTAGGCTACGTTAAAAGTGCGTCAAATTTAACCCAAAAAACATGTTATTTTTGAATTTGTGAGATGTCATATTTTCATCGAAATTTCATCAAATCCATTCCATTACCTAGGCTTAAAACGACACATATAATGAAAAAAAATTTTTAAAATTTGTTTTCAAAATTTTTAAAAATCGCTTAGGCTACGTTAAAAGTGCGTCAAATTTAACCCAAAAAACATGCTATTTTTGAATTTGTGAGATGTCATATTTTCATCGAAATTTCATTAAATCCATTCCATTGCCTAGGCTTAAGACGACACAAATTATGTAAAAAATGTTTAAAATTTTTTTCAAAATTTTTCAAAATCGCTTAGGCTACGTGAAAAATGCGTCAAATTTAACCCAAAAACCATGTTATTTTTGAATTTGTGAGATGTCATATTTTCATCGAAATTTCACTAAATCCATTCCATTACCTAGGCTTAAAACGACACATATAATGTAAAAAATGTTAAAATTTTTTTTCAAAATTTTTAAAAATCGCTTAGGCTACGTTAAAAGTGCGTCAAATTTAACCCAAAAAACATGTTATTTTTGAATTTGTGAGATGTCATATTTTCATCGAAATTTCATTAAATCCATTCCATTGCCTAGGCTTAAGACGAGACAAATTATGTAAAAACTGTTTAAAATTTTTTTCAAAATTTTTAAAAATCGCTTAGGCTACGTTAAAAATGCGTCAAATTTAACCCAAAAACCATGTTATTTTTGAATTTGTGAGATGTCATATTTTCATCGAAATTTTACTAAATCCATTCCATTACCTAGGCTTAAAACGACACATATAATGTAACAAATGTTTAAATTTTTTTTCAAAATTTTTAAAAATCGCTTAGGCTACGTTAAAAGTGCGCCAAATTTAACCCAAAAAACATGTTATTTTTGAATTTGTGAGATGTCATATTTTCATCGAAATTTCATTAAATCCATTCCATTGCCTAGGCTTAAGACGACACAAATTATGTAAAAAATGTTTAAAATTTTTTTCAAAATTTTTAAAAATCGCTTAGGCTACGTTAAAAGTGCGTCAAATTTAACCCAAAAAACATGTTATTTTTGAATTTGTGAGATGTCATATTTTCATCGAAATTTCATCAAATCCATTCCATTACCTAGGCTTAAAACGACACATATAATGTAAAAAATGTTTAAAATTTTTTTAAAAATTTTTAAAAATCGCTTAGGCTACGTTAAAAGTGCGTCAAATTTAACCCAAAAAACATGTTATTTTTGAATTTGTGAGATGTCATATTTTCATCGAAATTTCATTAAATCCATTCCATTGCTTAGGCTTAAGACGACACAAATTATGTAAAAAATGTTAAAAATTATTTTCAAAATTTTTAAAAATCGCTTAGGCTACGTTAAAATTGTGTCAAATTTAACCCAAAAAACATGTTATTTTTGAATTTGTGAGATGTCATATTTTCATCGAAATTTCATCAAATCCGTTCCATTACCTAGGCTTAAAACGACACATATAATGTAAAAAATGTTTAAATTTTTTTTCAAAATTTTTAAAAATCGCTTAGGCTACGTTAAAAGTGCGTCAAATTTAACCCAAAAAACATGTTATTTTTGAATTTGTGAGATGTCATATTTTCATCGAAATTTCATCAAATCCATTCCATTACCTAGGCTTAAAACGACACATATAATGAAAAAAAATTTTTAAAATTTTTTTTCAAAATTTTTAAAAATCGCTTAGGCTACGTTAAAAGTGCGTCAAATTTAACCCAAAAAACATGCTATTTTTGAATTTGTGAGATGTCATATTTTCATCGAAATTTCATTAAATCCATTCCATTGCCTAGGCTTAAGACGACACAAATTATGTAAAAAATGTTTAAAATTTTTTTCAAAATTTTTCAAAATCGCTTAGGCTACGTGAAAAATGCGTCAAATTTAACCCAAAAACCATGTTATTTTTGAATTTGTGAGATGTCATATTTTCATCGAAATTTCACTAAATCCATTCCATTACCTAGGCTTAAAACGACACATATAATGTAAAAAATGTTAAAATTTTTTTTCAAAATTTTTAAAAATCGCTTAGGCTACGTTAAAAGTGCGTCAAATTTAACCCAAAAAACATGTTATTTTTGAATTTGTGAGATGTCATATTTTCATCGAAATTTCATTAAATCCATTCCATTGCCTAGGCTTAAGACGAGACAAATTATGTAAAAACTGTTTAAAATTTTTTTCAAAATTTTTAAAAATCGCTTAGGCTACGTTAAAAATGCGTCAAATTTAACCCAAAAACCATGTTATTTTTGAATTTGTGAGATGTCATATTTTCATCGAAATTTTACTAAATCCATTCCATTACCTAGGCTTAAAACGACACATATAATGTAACAAATGTTTAAATTTTTTTTCAAAATTTTTAAAAATCGCTTAGGCTACGTTAAAAGTGCGCCAAATTTAACCCAAAAAACATGTTATTTTTGAATATGTGAGATGTCATATTTTCATCGAAATTTCATTAAATCCATTCCATTGCCTAGGCTTAAGACGACACAAATTATGTAAAAAATGTTTAAAATTTTTTTCAAAATTTTTAAAAATCGCTTAGGCTACGTTAAAAGTGCGTCAAATTTAACCCAAAAAACATGTTATTTTTGAATTTGTGAGATGTCATATTTTCATCGAAATTTCATCAAATCCATTCCATTACCTAGGCTTAAAACGACACATATAATGTAAAAAATGTTTAAAATTTTTTTAAAAATTTTTAAAAATCGCTTAGGCTACGTTAAAAGTGCGTCAAATTTAACCCAAAAAACATGTTATTTTTGAATTTGTGAGATGTCATATTTTCATCGAAATTTCATTAAATCCATTCCATTGCTTAGGCTTAAGACGACACAAATTATGTAAAAAATGTTAAAAATTATTTTCAAAATTTTTAAAAATCGCTTAGGCTACGTTAAAATTGTGTCAAATTTAACCCAAAAAACATGTTATTTTTGAATTTGTGAGATGTCATATTTTCATCGAAATTTCATCAAATCCGTTCCATTACCTAGGCTTAAAACGACACATATAATGTAAAAATGTTTAAATTTTTTTTCAAAATTTTTAAAAATCGCTTAGGCTACGTTAAAAGTGCGTCAAATTTAACCCAAAAAACATGTTATTTTTGAATTTGTGAGATGTCATATTTTCATCGAAATTTCACTAAATCCATTGCATTACCTAGGCTTAAAACGACACATAAATGTAAAAAATGTTTACATTTTTTTTCAAAATTTTTAAAAATCGCTTAGGCTACGTTAAAAGTGCGTCAAATTTAACCCAAAAAACATGTTATTTTTGAATTGGTGAGATGTCATATTTTCATCGAAATTTCATTAAATCCATTCCATTGCCTAGGCTTTAAACGACACAAATTATGTAAAAAATGTTTAAAATTTTTTCCAAAATTTTTAAAAATCGCTTAGGCTACGTTAAAAGTGCGTCAAATTTAACCCAAAAAACATGTTATTTTTGAATTTGTGAGATGTCATATTTTCATCGAAATTTCATTAAATCCATTCCATTGCCTAGGCTTAAGACGACACAAATTATGTAAAAAATGTTTAAAATTTTTTCCAAAATTTTTAAAAATCGCTTAGGCTACGTTAAAAGTGCGTCAAATTTAACCCAAAAAACATGTTATTTTTGAATTTGTGAGATGTCATATTTTCATCGAAATTTCATCAAATCCATTCCATTACCTAGGCTTAAAACGACACATATAATGAAAAAAAATTTTTAAAATTTGTTTTCAAAATTTTTCAAAATCGCTTAGGCTACGTTAAAAGTGCGTCAAATTTAACCCAAAAAACATGCTATTTTTGAATTTGTGAGATGTCATATTTTCATCGAAATTTCATTAAATCCATTCCATTGCCTAGGCTTAAGACGACACAAATTATGTAAAAAATGTTTAAAATTTTTTTCAAAATTTTTCAAAATCGCTTAGGCTACGTGAAAAATGCGTCAAATTTAACCCAAAAACCATGTTATTTTTGAATTTGTGAGATGTCATATTTTCATCGAAATTTCACTAAATCCATTCCATTACCTAGGCTTAAAACGACACATATAATGTAAAAAATGTTAAAATTTTTTTTCAAAATTTTTAAAAATCGCTTAGGCTACGTTAAAAGTGCGTCAAATTTAACCCAAAAAACATGTTATTTTTGAATTTGTGAGATGTCATATTTTCATCGAAATTTCATTAAATCCATTCCATTGCCTAGGCTTAAGACGAGACAAATTATGTAAAAACTGTTTAAAATTTTTTTCAAAATTTTTAAAAATCGCTTAGGCTACGTTAAAAGTACGTCAAATTTAACCCAAAAAACATGTTATTTTTGAATTTGTGAGATGTCATATTTTCATCGAAATTTCATCAAATCCATTCCATTACCTAGGCTTAAAACGACACATATAATGTAAAAAATGTTTAAAATTTTTTTCAAAATTTTTAAAAATCGCTTAGGCTACGTTAAAAGTGCGTCAAATTTAACCCAAAAAACTCTTAAAATTTTATTATTTAGCCACTCAGGCAGTGGAACATCCAAAAGACAAAAAACGTGGTTATTCTTACGGAGTTTTTATTAAGAGTGAGAAACGGTTTTTATATTTACAAATACAAATGTGCATCTTGTAGTATATAGTATAGATTGTATATAATAAAATAATGTTAACATAGCATGTAAATTCTTCTTCTTCTCCTGCTATACAATATAGGGTTTTCATTTCATGTCAACACTCCTCCTCAATTTTAATTTTAACAAAATTAAAGTTGGAAATCAATATTCAAAAAAAAAAAAAATCTACCATGATAGTTTTAAAGTTCCGTTTGCAATATTTATAAAATTTCAAAATCAATTCATTCAGTTCTATTCAATATAAATAAATCTCCAGTGTTAAAGTTATTTAAAAAATATGTTAGATATTACGACATGAAATTAGTTACAATGTTCTCAAATTTCTGATAACACAAAGATTTTGTAAACATATCAGCTAAATTCTGATTTGAACATACATATTCTATATTAATTATATTTCTGTTAAATAAATCCTTTATAAAGTTAAATTTTATATCTATGTGTTTTGTTCTTTTTGAGTTCTCATAGCTTTTGATCATACAAATAGTTCCTTGATTGTCAACTAGAAGATTGGCAGTCCCTCTACAGTTTAAATGTTCGCTTATTCCTTTCAGGTTAACCAGTTCTTGCGCTGTTAAGGCTGCAGCAATGTATTCAGCTTCTGCTGTTGACAATGCAACGCACTGTTGTTTCTTCGAAAACCATGCTATTGGATTTTGCCCATGTAATATTATGCCTCCACTTATACTTTTCCTATCTTGTTTGTTGTTTGCCCAGTCAGCATCTGAGTATCCTTTTAAGTTGTTATCTGTTCCTTTTCTGAATACCAGTCCTCGATCTCTAGTTTCTTTAATGTATCTTAATATTCTCTTGGCTGCTTTCCATGTTTCTTTATTTGATTTGTCTAGATAGCGACTCAAGTAAGAAACAGCATATGTCAAATCAGGTCTTGAGGTTATTGTTAAATATAGTAAGCTTCCTATTAACTCTCTGTATCTTTCCTTTTCCTCATGTTCTTCTTCGTTATTTTCTAATGTTATATTAAAGTTGGTTTCCATAGGTGTTTTAACTCCGTTACATTCTGTCATTTCAAATTTTTGTAGAATCTTTTCAATTAGATTTGCTTGCTTTAATATTATTTTATCGTTTTCTCTCACTATGTCCATACCTAAGAATTTCCTTGCTTCTCCCAAATCCTTTGCATTAAATTCCTGTTTAATTTCGCTAATTATTTCTTCTGAGTTTCCTATTAGAAGAATATCATCCACATATATCAACATCCAGCAGTCAGTTTTGTAATATAAGCAATAATCATACTCTGAACGGTTGAACTCTTTCTTTTTCGCAAACTCGTCAATGGTTTCATTCCAGCATTTTGGTGATTCATCTAATCCATATAACGCGCGTTGTAACTTTAGAGCATTCTTACTGCATGCTAGTCCTGGAGGTGGATTTATGTATACTTCTGTTTTAAGTGTGCCATTCAGAAAAGCGGTTGGAACGTCTAGTTGTCTGATAGATAGATTTTCAGTTACAGCTTTTGAGAAAAACATTCTTATTGTTGAAGTTCGCGCAACAGGGGAGTAGAATACGTCTTTACGTTCATCTCTTTTCAATTGGAAACCTCTCGCTACTAGCCTGGCCTTTCTTGTTTCATCTTCCTTAATTTTGAAAATCCATTTTGTGTCTATGGGCTTTACATTTTTTGGTGGGTTTTTTTCTTTCCAGGTTTCTAATTGTTTTAATGCTGTCAGCTCCTTGTTTATTGATTCTTTCCATTCTAAGCTTTTAATTGCCTCCTCGTAAGTTTCAGGTACTCCTTCTTGGGTAATTAGGCAGTAAGCAATTTTTGTAACATAATCTTTAAGGTAAGCTGGTTTCTGCATTTTTCTTCCTGTTCTTGTTGCATTTTCGGCCAAAGTCTGTATTGTCTCTTCTGTAGATTGTTCGGTTTCCACAGCTTCACCAATTTCTTTAATTTTATCTTCTTCGTTTTCTATATTGCTTTCATTTTCTGATTCATCGTTCTCCTCCTGTGTTGGTATATTTTTAGTTGTTATTTTTATAATGTCTTCATTTTCACACTCTTGATTTTGCGTTTTGTTTAAAAATATTACATCTCTTCTTTCTATTACTTTTCTTTGTTCTGCATCCCACAACTTGTATCCATTGACTGTATATCCGATCATTATGTACTTCTTGCTACGCTTATCTAGTTTATGTAGGTATCCTAAGTTTTTACTATATGCTTCACTTCCAAAAATTTGAAGATATTTTAAGTTTGGTTTTCTGCCCGTCCATTTTTCCATTGGTGTTTTATTGTGTCCTTCTACAGGTATGCGATTTAGTACATATGTGGCGGTTTTTGCAGCTTCACCCCAAAGTTCTTTATTAACATTGTTTTCATACATCATAGCCCTTATTTTTTCGAATAGTGTTCGATTATACCTCTCGGCTTTACCGTTTAGTTGGGGACTATGTGGTATTGTGTAATCCAATATAATTCCATTTTGTCTGCAATAGTTTTTAATCTCATTGCTGGTGTATTCGCCACCACAGTCACATCTTATTTGTTTTACCTTCAGCTCTAATTGCCTTTCAGCTTCTTTTATATACATTTTCAAGTGTTCAAACGTTTCATTCTTATTTGTTAGTAAATATATTCTTACATAGTTAGTATAATCATCTATAATAGTCAATATATACCTTTTGTTGTCCCATGAAGTAGGCGAAATAGGACCACAAATATCCGTGTGTATAATTTGTAATGGTTTTTTAGCTCTTACCCTGTTTGTGTTAAAAGGAAATCTACTTTGTTTTGATTCTATACATATCTCGCATTCTGGCATGTTATCGATTTCAACTTTACTGATTTCCATTCCTTCAACCATATGCAGCATTTTCTTCATTTTATCTTTTCCTGGATGTCCTAACTTTTGGTGCCATTCGCCAGCATTTGTTTTTGTTGTTATATACGATTCTTCTTGTTGATTTAAAGCTAGGTTAATTGTATACAATCCATTTTCATTTTTGTTGCCTTTCAGTATTTGTTTATTGTTTTTCTTTACTAATACACTATTTCTGGTAAAGGTTACTTGGGCATTGTTTTCAGTGAGAGCGTTTACAGATAGCAAGTTTTTGCTTAAGCTGGGTACATATATAACATTATTTATGATAAAATCTTCCGTCTCAATTTTCCCTTTCTTTTCGCTCCTTAAAACTTCGTTTGCTTTGGCAGTGCTTATTTGTGTACAATCCTTCATCACTTCTTTTAGTATATCTTTATTATTTATCATATGGGCAGTACACCCTGAGTCTATTACGAACTCTGTGTTTTTTATGTTTGACTCCTCAGTTATTAATAAAGCTGTTTTATTTCTATCTCTATGTTCATATTCTTTTCTGAAATAACAATCCTTCTCGGTATGATTATATTTTTTACAAATTTTGCATTGTTTTTTAAGGTAGCAGTCTTTTTCATTGTGATTATTTTTCTTACAGATGGTACAGAACTTGTCTCTTGATGTTTTGTGATCAAAATACTTTTTATTCTTATGTGTGTGAAGTTTGTTGAAATACGCTTCTTTTGTTTCATTTAAACCATTATTAAGTCTTTTTTCTTCGGTCAATAATCTAGCAGTGAGGTTGATAACAGTTTTCTCTGACTTTGGTGTAGAGTCCCAAG
Organism: Thecocarcelia acutangulata; assembly: GCA_914767995.1. Lineage (NCBI taxonomy): Eukaryota > Metazoa > Arthropoda > Insecta > Diptera > Tachinidae > Thecocarcelia > Thecocarcelia acutangulata. The sequence goes on along the minus strand of CAJZCA010000004.1, from coordinate 4,266 downwards.
CTGTGGTGAATGTTTTGTATGTATCGGGTAGGGTAGATAGTATTTTAGATACAAGCATGTTATCATCCACCTTTTCTCCAATGTTTTTCAACCTATATGCAAGATTTTCTATCGCACTTACGTGGTATGTCATATCTTTGGACCTATCATATGTGTATTGGAAGAACTCCTGCATTAAGTCACATTTTTGTTGCTCAACAGACTTCTCAAAAATTTCACATAGTTTGCTAAACATTTGTTTCGCGTTTTCACAGCTCATTAACAGAGGCAGTAACTTCTTATTTATTGTGCACATTATTATCTTTTGTACTTGAGCATCCTTTTTTTGGTCAATCTTTGTTTCAGATTCTCTGTTGTATACAGTTTCGTACAAACCTTCACTTTTCAGCAAAATGTTCACTTGAAATTTCCACATGGCGAAGTTTTCTTCACTATTGAGCCTTTGTATTTCAGTGTAGTCCTGTTGTTTTTCCATGTTTTTACCTGTGGCCTTTTGACACTTAGTATACACTTCTGTGCTTTTACTTTTGATTTTAGTTTTAGTTTTTATTTTAGTTTTACTTTTACTTGCTTTACGTTTATTTGTCGGACTCTGGGCCCATAACCTCTTAAAATTTTATTATTTAGCCACTCAGGCAGTGGAACATCCAAAAGACAAAAAACGTGGTTATTCTTACGGAGTTTTTATTAAGAGTGAGAAACGGTTTTTATATTTACAAATACAAATGTGCATCTTGTAGTATATAGTATAGATTGTATATAATAAAATAATGTTAACATAGCATGTAAATTCTTCTTCTTCTCCTGCTATACAATATAGGGTTTTCATTTCATGTCAACAAAAACATGTTATTTTTGAATTTGTGAGATGTCATATTTTCATCGAAATTTCATTTAATCCATTCCATTGCCTAGGCTTAAGACGACACAAATTATGTAAAAAATGTTTAAATTTTTTTTTCAAAATTTTTAAAAATCGCTTAGGCTACGTTAAAAGTGCGTCAAATTTAACCCAAAAAACATGTTATTTTTGAATTTGTGAGATGTCATATTTTCATCGAAATTTCATCAAATCCATTGCATTACCTAGGCTTAAAACGACACATATAATGTAAAAAATGTTTAAAATTTTTTTCAAAATTTTTAAAAATCGCTTAGGCTACGTGAAAAATGCGTCAAATTTAACCCAAAAACCATATTATTTTTGAATTTGTGAGATGTCATATTTTCATCGAAATTTCACTAAATCCATTCCATTACCTAGGCTTAAAACGACACATATAATGTAAAAAATGTTTAAAATTTTTTTCAAAATTTTTAAAAATCGCTTAGGCTACGTGAAAAATGCGTCAAATTTAACCCAAAAACCAGGTTATTTTTGAATTTGTGAGATGTCATATTTTCATCGAAATTTCACTAAATCCATTCCATTACCTAGGCTTAAAACGACACATATAATGTAAAAAATGTTAAAATTTTTTTTTCAAAATTTTTAAAAATCGCTTAGGCTACGTTAAAAGTGCGTCAAATTTAACCCAAAAAACATGTTATTTTTGAATTTGTGAGATGTCATATTTTCATCGAAATTTCATTAAATCCATTCCATTGCCTAGGCTTAAGACGAGACAAATTATGTAAAAACTGTTTAAAATTTTTTTCAAAATTTTTAAAAATCGCTTAGGCTACGTTAAAAGTACGTCAAATTTAACCCAAAAAACATGTTATTTTTGAATTTGTGAGATGTCATATTTTCATCGAAATTTCATCAAATCCATTCCATTACCTAGGCTTAAAACGACACATATAATGTAAAAAATGTTTAAAATTTTTTTCAAAATTTTTAAAAATCGCTTAGGCTACGTTAAAAGTGCGTCAAATTTAACCCAAAAAACATGTTATTTTTGAATTTGTGAGATGTCATATTTTCATCGAAATTTCATTTAATCCATTCCATTGCCTAGGCTTAAGACGACACAAATTATGTAAAAAATGTTTAAAATTTTTTTTTAAATTTTTAAAAATCGCTTAGGCTACGTTAAAAGTGCGTCAAATTTAACCCAAAAAACATGTTATTTTTGAATTTGTGAGATGTCATATTTTCATCGAAATTTCATCAAATCCATTGCATTACCTAGGCTTAAAACGACACATATAATGTAAAAAATGTTTAAAATTTTTTTCAAAATTTTTAAAAATCGCTTAGGCTACGTGAAAAATGCGTCAAATTTAACCCAAAAACCATGTTATTTTTGAATTTGTGAGATGTCATATTTTCATCGAAATTTCACTAAATCCATTCCATTACCTAGGCTTAAAACGACACATATAATGTAAAAAATGTTTAAAATTTTTTTCAAAATTTTTCAAAATCGCTTAGGCTACGTGAAAAATGCGTCAAATTTAACCCAAAAACCATGTTATTTTTGAATTTGTGAGATGTCATATTTTCATCGAAATTTCACTAAATCCATTCCATTACCTAGGCTTAAAACGACACATATAATGTAAAAAATGTTAAAATTTTTTTTCAAAATTTTTAAAAATCGCTTAGGCTACGTTAAAAGTGCGTCAAATTTAACCCAAAAAACATGTTATTTTTGAATTTGTGAGATGTCATATTTTCATCGAAATTTCATTAAATCCATTCCATTGCCTAGGCTTAAGACGAGACAAATTATGTAAAAACTGTTTAAAATTTTTTTCAAAATTTTTAAAAATCGCTTAGGCTACGTTAAAAGTACGTCAAATTTAACCCAAAAAACATGTTATTTTTGAATTTGTGAAATGTCTTATTTTCATCGAAATTTCATCAAATCCATTCCATTACCTAGGCTTAAAACGACACATATAATGTAAAAAATGTTTAAAATTTTTTTCAAAATTTTTAAAAATCGCTTAGGCTACGTTAAAAGTGCGTCAAATTTAACCCAAAAAACATGTTATTTTTGAATTTGTGAGATGTCATATTTTCATCGAAATTTCATCAAATCCATTGCATTACCTAGGCTTAAAACGACACATATAATGTAAAAAATGTTTAAAATTTTTTTCAAAATTTTTAAAAATCGCTTAGGCTACGTTAAAAGTGCGTCAAATTTAACCCAAAAAACATGTTATTTTTGAATTTGTGAGATGTCATATTTTCATCGATATTTCATTAAATCCATTCCATTGCCTATGCTTAAGACGACACAAATTATGTAAAAAATGTTTAAAATTTTTTTCAAAATTTTTAAAAATCGCTTAGGCTACGTTAAAAGTGCGTCAAATTTAACCCAAAAAACATGTTATTTTTGAATTTGTGAGATGTCATATTTTCATCGAAATTTCACTAAATCCATTCTATTGCCTAGGCTTAAGACGACACAAATTATTTAAAAAATGTTTAAAATTTTTTTCAAAATTTTTAAAAATCGCTTAGGCTACGTTAAAAGTGCGTCAAATTTAACCCAAAAAACATGTTATTTTTGAATTTGTGAGATGTCATATTTTCATCGAAATTTCATCAAATCCATTCCATTACCTAGGCTTAAAACAACACATATAATGTAAAAAATGTTTAAAATTTTTTTCAAAATTTTTAAAAATCGCTTAGGCTACGTTAAAAGTGCGTTAAATTTAACCCAAAAAACATGTTATTTTTGAATTTGTGAGATGTCATATTTTCATCGAAATTTCATTAAATCCATTCCATTGCCTAGGCTAAAGACGACTCAAATTATGTAAAAAATGTTTAAAATTTTTTTTCAAAATTTTTAAAAATCGCTTAGGCTACATTAAAAGTGCGTCAAATTTAACCCAAAAAACATGTTATTTTGAATTTGTGAGATGTCATATTTTCATCGAAATTTCATCAAATCCATTCCATTACCTAGGCTTAAAACGACACATATAATGTAAAAAATGTTTAAAATTTTTTTCAAAATTTTTAAAAATCGCTTAGGCTATGTTAAAAGTGCGTCAAATTTAACCCAAAAAACATGTTATTTTTGAAATTGTGAGATGTCATATTTTCATCAAAATTTCATTAAATCCATTCCATTGCCTAGGCTTAAGACGACACAAATTATGTAAAAAATGTTTAAAATTTTTTTCAAAATTTTTAAAAATCGCTTAGGCTACGTTAAAAGTGCGTCAAATTTAACCCAAAAAACATGTTATTTTTGAATTTGTGAGATTTCATATTTTCATCGAAATTTCATCAAATCCATTCCATTACCTAGGCTTAAAACGACATATATAATGAAAAAAATTTTTAAAATTTGT
>CAJZCA010000003.1:0-63463 GCA_914767995.1 Thecocarcelia acutangulata | reverse complement strand
TGAAATTTCGATGAAAATATGACATCTCACAAATTCAAAAATAACATGTTTTTTGGGTTAAATTTGACGCACTTTTAACGTAGCCTAAGCGATTTTTAAAAATTTTGAAAAAAATTTTAAACATTTTTTACATAATTTGTGTCGTCTTAAGCCTAGGCAATGGAATGGATTTAATGAAATTTCGATGAAAATATGACATCTCACAAATTCAAAAATAACATGTTTTTTGGGTTAAATTTGACGCACTTTTAACGTAGCCTAAGCGATTTTTAAAAATTTTGAAAACAAATTTAAAATTTTTTTTTTTCATTATATGTGTCGTTTTAAGCCTAGGTAATGGAATGGATTTGATGAAATTTCGATGAAAATATGAAATCTCACAAATTCAAAAATAACATGTTTTTTGGGTTAAATTTGACGCACTTTTAACGTAGCCTAAGCGATTTTTAAAAATTTTGAAAAATTTTAAACATTTTTTACATAATTTGTGTCGTTTTAAGCCTAGGTAATGGAATGGATTTAGTGAAATTTCGATGAAAATATGACATCTCACAAATTCAAAAATAACATGTTTTTTTGGGTTAAATTTGACGCACTTTTAACGTAGCCTAAGCGATTTTTAAAAATTTTGAAAAAAATTTTAAACATTTTTTACATCATTTGTGTCGTCTTAAGCCTAGGCAATGGAATGGATTTAATGAAATTTCGATGAAAATATGACATCTCACAAATTCAAAAATAACATGTTTTTTGGGTTAAATTTGACACACTTTTAACGTAGCCTAAGCGATTTTTAAAAATTTTGAAAAAAATTTTAAACATTTTTTACATAATTTGTGTCGTTTTAAGCCTAGGTAATGAAATGGATTTAGTGAAATTTCGATGAAAATATGACATCTCACAAATTCAAAAATAACATGGTTTTTGGGTTAAATTTGACGCACTTTTAACGTAGCCTAAGCGATTTTTAAAAATTTTGAAAAAAATTTTAAACATTTTTTACATAATTTGTGTCGTCTTAAGCCTAGGCAATGGAATGAATTTAATGAAATTTCGATGAAAATATGACATCTCACAAATTCAAAAATAGCATGTTTTTTGGGTTAAATTTGACGCACTTTTAACGTAGCCTAAGCGATTTTTAAAAATTTTGAAAACAAATTTAAAATTTTTTTTTTCATTATATGTGTCGTTTTAAGCCTAGGTAATGGAATGGATTTGATGAAATTTCGATGAAAATATGAAATCTCACAAATTCAAAAATAACATGTTTTTTGGGTTAAATTTGACGCACTTTTAACGTAGCCTAAGCGATTTTTAAAAATTTTGAAAAATTTTAAACATTTTTTACATAATTTGTGTCGTTTTAAGCCTAGGTAATGGAATGGATTTAGTGAAATTTCGATGAAAATATGACATCTCACAAATTCAAAAATAACATGTTTTTTGGGGTTAAATTTGACGCACTTTTAACGTAGCCTAAGCGATTTTTAAAAATTTTGAAAAAAATTTTAAACATTTTTTTACATAATTTGTGTCGTCTTAAGCCTAGGCAATGGAATGGATTTAATGAAATTTCGATGAAAATATGACATCTCACAAATTCAAAAATAACATGTTTTTTGGGTTAAATTTGACGCACTTTTAACGTAGCCTAAGCGATTTTTAAAAATTTTTAATAAAATTTTAAACATTTTTTACATTATATGTGTTGTTTTAAGCCTAGGTAATGGAATGGATTTGATGAAATTTCGATGAAAATATGACATCTCACAAATTCAAAAATAACATGTTTTTTGGGTTAAATTTGACGCACTTTTAACGTAGCCTAAGCGATTTTTAAAAATTTTGAAAAAAATTTTAAACATTTTTTACATAATTTGTGTCGTCTTAAGCCTAGGCAATGGAATGGATTTAATGAAATTTCGATGAAAATATGACATCTCACAAATTCAAAAATAACATGTTTTTTTGGGTTAAATTTGACGCACTTTTAACGTAGCCTAAGCGATTTTTAAAAATTTTAAACATTTTTTACATTATATGTGTTGTTTTAAGCCTAGGTAATGGAATGGATTTAGTGAAATTTCGATGAAAATATGACATCTCACAAATTCAAAAATAACATGTTTTTTTGGGTTAAATTTGACGCACTTTTAACGTAGCCTAAGCGATTTTTTAAAAATTTTGAAAAAAATTTTAAACATTTTTTACATTATATGTGTCGTTTTAAGCCTAGGTAATGGAATGGATTTGATGAAATTTCGATGAAAATATGACATCTCACAAATTCAAAAATAACATGTTTTTTGGGTTAAATTTGACGCACTTTTAACGTAGCCTAAGCGATTTTTAAAAATTTTGAAAAAAAAGTTAAACATTTTTTACATAATTTGTGTCGTTTTAAGCCAAGGTAATGGAATGGATATAGTGAAATTTCGATGAAAATATGACATCTCACAAATTCAAAAATAACATGTTTTTTGGGTTAAATTTGACACACTTTTAACGTAGCCTAAGCGATTTTTAAAAATTTTGAAAAAAATTTTAAACATTTTTTACATAATTTGTGTCGTCTTAAGCCTAGGCAATGGAATGGATTTAATGAAATTTCGATGAAAATATGACATCTCACAAATTCAAAAATAACATGTTTTTTGGGTTAAATTTGACGCACTTTTAACGTAGCCTAAGCGATTTTTAAAAATTTTGAAAAAAATTTTAAACATTTTTTACATTATATGTGTCGTTTTAAGCCTAGGTAATGAAATGGATTTAGTGAAATTTCGATGAAAATATGACATCTCACAAATTCAAAAATAACATGGTTTTTGGGTTAAATTTGACGTACTTTTAACGTAGCCTAAGCGATTTTTAAAATTTTTGAAAAAAATTTTAAACATTTTTTACATAATTTGTCTCGTCTTAAGCCTAGGCAATGGAATGGATTTAATGCAATTTCGATGAAAATATCACATCTCACAAATTCAAAAATAACATTTTTTTGGGTTAAATTTGACGCACTTTTAACGTAGAATAAGCGATTTTTAAAAATTTTGAAAAAAAATTTAAACATTTTTTACATAATTTGTGTCGTTTTAAGCCAAGGTAATGGAATGGATATAGTGAAATTTCGATGAAAATATGACATCTCACAAATTCAAAAATAACATGTTTTTTGGGTTAAATTTGACGCACTTTTAACGTAGCCTAAGCGATTTTTAAAAATTTTGAAAAAAATTTTAAACATTTTTTACATAATTTGTGTCGTCTTAAGCCTAGGCAATGGAATGGATTTAGTGAAATTTCGATGAAAATATGACATCTCACAAATTCAAAAATAACATGTTTTTTGGGTTAAATTTGACGCACTTTTAACGTAGCCTAAGCGATTTTTAAAAATTTTTAATAAAATTTTAAACATTTTTTACATTATATGTGTTGTTTTAAGCCTAGGTAATGGAATGGATTTGATGAAATTTCGATGAAAATATGACATCTCACAAATTCAAAAATAACATGTTTTTTGGGTTAAATTTGACGCACTTTTAACGTAGCCTAAGCGATTTTTAAAAATTTTGAAAACAAATTTAAAAAAATTTTTTTTCATTATATGTGTCGTTTTAAGCCTAGGTAATGGAATGGATATGATGAAATTTCGATGAAAATATGAAATCTCACAAATTCAAAAATAACATGTTTTTTGGGTTAAATTTGACGCACTTTTAACGTAGCCTAAGCGATTTTTAAAAATTTTGAAAACAAATTTAAAATTTTTTTTTTCATTATATGTGTCGTTTTAAGCCTAGGTAATGGAATGGATTTGATGAAATTTCGATGAAAATATGAAATCTCACAAATTCAAAAATAACATGTTTTTTGGGTTAAATTTGACGCACTTTTAACGTAGCCTAAGCGATTTTTAAAAATTTTGAAAAATTTTAAACATTTTTTACATAATTTGTGTCGTTTTAAGCCTAGGTAATGGAATGGATTTAGTGAAATTTCGATGAAAATATGACATCTCACAAATTCAAAAATAACATGTTTTTTGGGTTAAATTTGACGCACTTTTAACGTAGCCTAAGCGATTTTTAAAAATTTTGAAAAAAATTTTAAACATTTTTTACATCATTTGTGTCGTCTTAAGCCTAGGCAATGGAATGGATTTAATGAAATTTCGATGAAAATATGACATCTCACAAATTCAAAAATAACATGTTTTTTGGGTTAAATTTGACACACTTTTAACGTAGCCTAAGCGATTTTTAAAAATTTTGAAAAAAATTTTAAACATTTTTTACATAATTTGTGTCGTTTTAAGCCTAGGTAATGAAATGGATTTAGTGAAATTTCGATGAAAATATGACATCTCATAAATTCAAAAATAACATGGTTTTTGGGTTAAATTTGACGCACTTTTAACGTAGCCTAAGCGATTTTTAAAAATTTTGAAAAAAATTTTAAACATTTTTTACATAATTTGTGTCGTCTTAAGCCTAGGCAATGGAATGAATTTAATGAAATTTCGATGAAAATATGACATCTCACAAATTCAAAAATAGCATGTTTTTTGGGTTAAATTTGACGCACTTTTAACGTAGCCTAAGCGATTTTTAAAAATTTTGAAAACAAATTTAAAATTTTTTTTTTCATTATATGTGTCGTTTTAAGCCTAGGTAATGGAATGGATTTGATGAAATTTCGATGAAAATATGAAATCTCACAAATTCAAAAATAACATGTTTTTTGGGTTAAATTTGACGCACTTTTAACGTAGCCTAAGCGATTTTTAAAAATTTTGAAAAATTTTAAACATTTTTTACATAATTTGTGTCGTTTTAAGCCTAGGTAATGGAATGGATTTAGTGAAATTTCGATGAAAATATGACATCTCACAAATTCAAAAATAACATGTTTTTTGGGTTAAATTTGACGCACTTTTAACGTAGCCTAAGCGATTTTTAAAAATTTTGAAAAAAATTTTAAACATTTTTTACATCATTTGTGTCGTCTTAAGCCTAGGCAATGGAATGGATTTAATGAAATTTCGATGAAAATATGACATCTCACAAATTCAAAAATAACATGTTTTTTGGGTTAAATTTGACGCACTTTTAACGTAGCCTAAGCGATTTTTAAAAATTTTTAATAAAATTTTAAACATTTTTTACATTATATGTGTTGTTTTAAGCCTAGGTAATGGAATGGATTTGATGAAATTTCGATGAAAATATGACATCTCACAAATTCAAAAATAACATGTTTTTTGGGTTAAATTTGACGCACTTTTAACGTAGCCTAAGCGATTTTTAAAAATTTTGAAAAAAATTTTAAACATTTTTTACATAATTTGTGTCGTCTTAAGCCTAGGCAATGGAATGGATTTAATGAAATTTCGATGAAAATATGACATCTCACAAATTCAAAAATAACATGTTTTTTGGGTTAAATTTGACGCACTTTTAACGTAGCCTAAGCGATTTTTAAAAATTTTAAACATTTTTTACATTATATGTGTTGTTTTAAGCCTAGGTAATGGAATGGATTTAGTGAAATTTCGATGAAAATATGACATCTCACAAATTCAAAAATAACATGTTTTTTGGGTTAAATTTGACGCACTTTTAACGTAGCCTAAGCGATTTTTAAAAATTTTGAAAAAAATTTTAAACATTTTTTACATTATATGTGTCGTTTTAAGCCTAGGTAATGGAATGGATTTGATGAAATTTCGATGAAAATATGACATCTCACAAATTCAAAAATAACATGTTTTTTGGGTTAAATTTGACGCACTTTTAACGTAGCCTAAGCGATTTTTAAAAATTTTGAAAAAAAATTTAAACATTTTTTACATAATTTGTGTCGTTTTAAGCCAAGGTAATGGAATGGATATAGTGAAATTTCGATGAAAATATGACATCTCACAAATTCAAAAATAACATGTTTTTTGGGTTAAATTTGACACACTTTTAACGTAGCCTAAGCGATTTTTAAAAATTTTGAAAAAAATTTTAAACATTTTTTACATAATTTGTGTCGTCTTAAGCCTAGGCAATGGAATGGATTTAATGAAATTTCGATGAAAATATGACATCTCACAAATTCAAAAATAACATGTTTTTTGGGTTAAATTTGACGCACTTTTAACGTAGCCTAAGCGATTTTTAAAAATTTTGAAAAAAATTTTAAACATTTTTTACATTATATGTGTCGTTTTAAGCCTAGGTAATGAAATGGATTTAGTGAAATTTCGATGAAAATATGACATCTCACAAATTCAAAAATAACATGGTTTTTGGGTTAAATTTGACGTACTTTTAACGTAGCCTAAGCGATTTTTAAAATTTTTGAAAAAAATTTTAAACATTTTTTACATAATTTGTCTCGTCTTAAGCCTAGGCAATGGAATGGATTTAATGCAATTTCGATGAAAATATCACATCTCACAAATTCAAAAATAACATTTTTTTGGGTTAAATTTGACGCACTTTTAACGTAGAATAAGCGATTTTTAAAAATTTTGAAAAAAAATTTAAACATTTTTTACATAATTTGTGTCGTTTTAAGCCAAGGTAATGGAATGGATTTAGTGAAATTTCGATGAAAATATGACATCTCACAAATTCAAAAATAACATGTTTTTTGGGTTAAATTTGACGCACTTTTAACGTAGCCTAAGCGATTTTTAAAAATTTTGAAAAAAATTTTAAACATTTTTTACATAATTTGTGTCGTCTTAAGCCTAGGCAATGGAATGGATTTAGTGAAATTTCGATGAAAATATGACATCTCACAAATTCAAAAATAACATGTTTTTTGGGTTAAATTTGACGCACTTTTAACGTAGCCTAAGCGATTTTTAAAAATTTTTAATAAAATTTTAAACATTTTTTACATTATATGTGTTGTTTTAAGCCTAGGTAATGGAATGGATTTGATGAAATTTCGATGAAAATATGACATCTCACAAATTCAAAAATAACATGTTTTTTGGGTTAAATTTGACGCACTTTTAACGTAGCCTAAGCGATTTTTAAAAATTTTGAAAACAAATTTAAAAAAATTTTTTTTCATTATATGTGTCGTTTTAAGCCTAGGTAATGGAATGGATATGATGAAATTTCGATGAAAATATGAAATCTCACAAATTCAAAAATAACATGTTTTTTGGGTTAAATTTGACGCACTTTTAACGTAGCCTAAGCGATTTTTAAAAATTTAAAAAAAAATTTTAAACATTTTTTACATTACATGTGTCGTTTTAAGCCTAGGTAATGGAATGGATTTGATGAAATTTCGATGAAAATATGACATCTCACAAATTCAAAAATAACATGTTTTTTGGGTTAAATTTGACGCACTTTTAACGTAGCCTAAGCGATTTTTAAACATTTTGAAAAAAATTGTAAACATTTTTTACATAATTTGTGTCGTCTTAAGCCTAGGCAATGGAATGGATTTAATGAAATTTCGATGAAAATATGACATCTCACAAATTCAAAAATAACATGTTTTTTGGGTTAAATTTGACACACTTTTAACGTAGCCTAAGCGATTTTTAAAATTTTTGAAAAAAATTTTAAACATTTTTTACATAATTTGTGTCGTTTTAAGCCTAGGTAATGGAATGGATATAGTGAAATTTCGATGAAAATATGACATCTCACAAATTCAAAAATAACATGTTTTTTGGGTTAAATTTGACACACTTTTAACGTAGCCTAAGCGATTTTTAAAAATTTTGAAAAAAATTTTAAACATTTTTAACATAATTTGTGTCGTCTTAAGCCTAGGCAATGGAATGGATTTAATGAAATTTCGATGAAAATATGACATCTCACAAATTCAAAAATAACATGTTTTTTGGGTTAAATTTGACGCACTTTTAACGTAGCCTAAGCGATTTTTAAAAACTTTGAAAAAAATTTTAAACATTTTTCACATTATATGTGTCGTTTTAAGCCTAGGTAATGAAATGGATTTAGTGAAATTTCGATGAAAATATGACATCTCACAAATTCAAAAATTACATGGTTTTTGGGTTAAACTTGACGTACTTTTAACGTAGCCTAAGCGATTTTTAAAATTTTTGAAAAAAATTTTAAACATTTTTTACATAATTTGTCTCGTCTTAAGCCTAGGCAATGGAATGGATTTAATGCAATTTCGATGAAAATATCACATCTCACAAATTAAAAAATAACATGTTTTTTGGGTTAAATTTGACGCACTTTTAACGTAGAATAAGCGATTTTTAAAAATTTTGAAAAAAAATTTAAACATTTTTTACATAATTTGTGTCGTTTTAAGCCTAGGTAATGGAATGGATATAGTGAAATTTCGATGAAAATATGACATCTCACAAATTCAAAAATAACATGTTTTTTGGGTTAAATTTGACGCACTTTTAACGTAGCCTAAGCGATTTTTAAAAATTTTGAAAAAAATTTTAAACATTTTTTACATAATTTGTGTCGTCTTAAGCCTAGGCAATGGAATGGATTTAATGAAATTTCGATCAAAATATGACATCTCACAAATTCAAAAATAACATGTTTTTTGGGTTAAATTTGACGCACTTTTAACGTAGCCTAAGCGATTTTTAAAAATTTTTAATAAAATTTTAAACAGTTTTTACATTATATGTGTTGTTTTAAGCCTAGGTAATGGAATGGATTTGATGAAATTTCGATGAAAATATGACATCTCACAAATTCAAAAATAACATGTTTTTTGGGTTAAATTTGACGCACTTTTAACGTAGCCTAAGCGATTTTTAAAAATTTTGAAAACAAATTTAAAAAATTTTTTTTCATTATATGTGTCGTTTTATGCCTAGGTAATGGAATGGATATGATGAAATTTCGATGAAAATATGAAATCTCACAAATTCAAAAATAACATGTTTTTTGGGTTAAATTTGACGCACTTTTAACGTAGCCTAAGCGATTTTTAAAAATTTTAAAAAAAATTTTAAACATTTTTTACATTACATGTGTCGTTTTAAGCCTAGGTAATGGAATGGATTTGATGAAATTTCGATGAAAATATGACATCTCACAAATTCAAAAATAACATGTTTTTTGGGTTAAATTTGACGCACTTTTAACGTAGCCTAAGCGATTTTTAAAAATTTTGAAAAAAATTTTAAACATTTTTTACATAATTTGTGTCGTCTTAAGCCTAGGCAATGGAATGGATTTAATGAAATTTCGATGAAAATATGACATCTCACAAATTCAAAAATAACATGTTTTTTGGGTTAAATTTGACACACTTTTAACGTAGCCTAAGCGATTTTTAAAAATTTTGAAAAAAATTTTAAACATTTTTTACATAATTTGTGTCGTCTTAAGCCTAGGCAATGGAATGGATTTAATGAAATTTCGATGAAAATATGACATCTCACAAATTCAAAAATAACATGTTTTTTAGGTTAAATTTGACGCACTTTTAACGTAGCCTAAGCGATTTTTAAAAATTTTAAAAAAAATTTTAAACATTTTTTACATAATTTGTGTCGTCTTAAGCCTAGGCAATGGAATGGATATAATGAAATTTCGATGTAAATATGACATCTCACAAATTCAAAAATAACATGTTTTTTGGGTTCAATTTGACGCACTTTTAACGTAGCCTAAGCGATTTTTAAAAATTTTGAAAAAAAATTTAAACATTTTTTACATAACTTGTCTAGTTGTAAGCCTAGGTAATGGAATGGATTTGATGAAATTTCGATGAAAATATGACATCTCACAAATTCAAAAATAACATGTTTTTTGGGTTAAATTTGACGCACTTTTAACGTAGCCTAAGCGATTTTTAAAAATTTTGAAAAAAATTTTAAACATGTTTTACATTATATGTGTTGTTTTAAGCCTAGGTAATGGAATGGATTTGATGAAATTTCGATGAAAATATGACATCTCACAAATTCAAAAATAACATGTTTTTTGGGTTAAATTTGACGCACTTTTAACGTAGCCTAAGCGATTTTTAAAAATTTTGAAAAAAATTTTAAACATTTTTTACATTATATGTGTTGTTTTAAGCCTAGGTAATGGAATGGATTTGATGAAATTTCGATGAAAATATGACATCTCACAAATTCAAAAATAACATGTTTTTTGGGTTAAATTTGACGCACTTTTAACGTAGCCTAAGCGATTTTTAAAAATTTTGAAAAAAATTTTAAACATTTTTTACATAATTTGTGTCGTCTTAAGCCTAGGCAATGCAATGGATTTAATGAAATTTCGATGAAAATATGACATCTCACAAATTCAAAAATAACATGTTTTTTGGGTTAAATTTGACGCACTTTTAACGTAGCCTAAGCGGTTTTTAAAAATTTTGAAAAAAATTTTAAACATTTTTTACATAATTTGTGTCGTCTTAAGCCTAGGCAATGGAATGGATTTAATGAAATTTCGATGAAAATATGACATCTCACAAATTCAAAAATAACATGTTTTTTGGGTTAAATTTGACGCACTTTTAACGTAGCATAAGCGATTTTTAAAAATTTTGAAAAAAGTTTTAAACATTTTTTACATTATATGTGTCGTTTTAAGCCTAGGTAGTGGAATGGATTTGATGAAATTTCGATGAAAATATGACATCTCACAAATTCAAAAATAACATGTTTTTTGGGTTAAATTTGACGCACTTTTAACGTAGCCTAAGCGATTTTTAAAAATTTTGAAAAAAAATTTTAAACATTTTTTACATAATTTGTGTCGTCTTAAGCCTAGGCAATGGAATGGATTTAATGAAATTTCGATGAAAATATGACATCTCACAAATTCAAAAATAACATGTTTTTTGGGTTAAATTTGACGCACTTTTAACGTAGCCTAAGCGATTTTTAAAAATTTTAAACATTTTTTACATTATATGTGTCGTTTTAAGCCTAGGTAATGGAATGGATTTAGTGAAATTTCGATGAAAATATGACATCTCACAAATTCAAAAATAACATGGTTTTTGGGTTAAATTTGATGTACTTTTAACGTAGCCTAAGCGATTTTTAAAAATTTTGAAAAAAATTTTAAACATTTTTTACATAATTTGTCTCGTCTTAAGCCTAGGCAATGGAATGGATTTGATGAAATTTCGATGAAAATATGACATCTCACAAATTCAAAAATAACATGTTTTTTGGGTTAAATTTGACGCACTTTTAACGTAGCCTAAGCGATTTTTAAAAATTTTGAAAAAAAATTTAAACATTTTTTACATTATATGTGTCGTTTTAAGCCTAGGTAATGGAATGGATTTAGTGAAATTTCGATGAAAATATGACATCTCACAAATTCAAAAATAACATGGTTTTTTGGTTAAATTTGACGCACTTTTAACGTAGCCTAAGCGATTTTTAAAAATTTTGAAAAAAATTTTAAACATTTTTTACATAATTTGTGTCGTCTTAAGCCTAGGCAATGGAATGGATTTAATGAAATTTCGATGAAAATATGACATCTCACAAATTCAAAAATAACATGTTTTTTGGGTTAAATTTGACGCACTTGAAAAAAATTTTAAACATTTTTTACATAATTTGTGTCGTCTTAAGCCTAGGCAATGGAATGGATTTAATGAAATTTCGATGAAAATATGACATCTCACAAATTCAAAAATAACATGTTTTTTGGGTTAAATTTGACGCACTTTTAACGTAGCCTAAGCGATTTTTAAAAATTGTGAAAAAAATTTTAAACATTTTTTACATTATATGTGTCGTTTTAAGCCTAGGTAATGGAATGGATTTGATGAAATTTCGATGAAAATATGATATCTCACCAATTCAAAAATAACATGTTTTTTGGGTTAAATTTGACGCACTTTTAACGTAGCCTAAGCGATTTTTAAAAATTTTGAAAAAAATTTTAAACATTTTTTACATTATATGTGTCGTTTTAAGCCTAGGTAATGGAATGGATTTAGTGAAATTTCGATGAAAATATGACATCTCACAAATTCAAAAATAACATGGTTTTTGGGTTAAATTTGACGCACTTTTAACGTAGCCTAAGCGATTTTTAAAAATTTTGAAAAAAATTTTAAACATTTTTTACATAATTTGTGTCGTCTTAAGCTAAGCCTAGGCAATGGAATGGATTTAATGAAATTTCGATGAAAATATGACATCTCACAAATTCAAAAATAACATGTTTTTTGGGTTAAATTTGACGCACTTTTAACGTAGCCTAAGCGATTTTTAAAAATTTTGAAAAAAATTTTAAACATTTTTTACATTGTATGTATCGTCTTAAGCCTAGGCAATGGAATGGATTTGATTAAATTTCGATGAAAATATGACATCTCACAAATTCAAAAATAACATGTTTTTTGGGTAAAATTTGACGCACTTTTAACGTAGCCTAAGCGATTTTTAAAAATTTTGAAAAAAATTTTAAGCATTTCTTACATTATATGTGTCGTTTTAAGCCTAGATAATGGAATGGATTTGATGAAATTTCGATGAAAATATGACATCTCACAAATTCAAAAATAACATGTTTTTTGGGTTAAATTTGACGCACTTTTAACGTAGCCTAAGCGATTTTTAAAAATTTTGAAAAAAATTTTAAAAATTTTTTACATTATATGTGTCGTTTTAAGCCTAGGTAATGGAACGGATTTGATAAATTTTCGATGAAAATATGACATCTCACAAATTCAAAAATAACATGTGTTTTGGGTTAAATTTGACGCACTTTTAACGTAGCCTAAGCGATTTTTAAAAATTTTGAAAAAAACTTTAAACATTTTTTACATTATATGTGTCGTTTTAAGCCTAGGTAATGGAACGGATTTGATAAATTTTCGATGAAAATATGACATCTCACAAATTCAAAAGTAACATGTTTTTTGGGTTAAATTTGACGCACCTTTAACGTAGCCTAAGCGATTTTTAAAAATTTTGAAAAAAATTTTAAACATTTTTTACATGACTTGTGTAGTTGTAAGCCTAGGTAATGGAATGGATTTAATGAAATTTCGATGAAAATATGACATCTCACAAATTCAAAAATAACATGTTTTTTGGGTTAAATTTGACGCACTTTTAACGTAACCTAAGCGATTTTTAAAAATTTTGGAAAAAATTTTAAACATTTTTTACATAATTTGTGTCGTCTTAAGCCTAGGCAATGCAATGGATTTAATGAAATTTCGATGAAAATATGACATCTCACAAATTCAAAAATAACATGTTTTTTGGGTTAAATTTGACGCACTTTTAACGTAGCCTAAGCGATTTTTAAAAATTTTGAAAAAAATTTTAAACATTTTTTACATAATTTGTGTCGTCTTAAGCCTAGGCAATGGAATGGATTTAATGAAATTTCGATGAAAATATGACATCTCACAAATTCAAAAATAACATGTTTTTTGGGTTAAATTTGACGCACTTTTAACGTAGCATAAGCGATTTTTAAAAATTTTGAAAAAAGTTTTAAACATTTTTTACATTATATGTGTCGTTTTAAGCCTAGGTAATGGAATGGATTTGATGAAATTTCGATGAAAATATGACATCTCACAAATTCAAAAATAACATGTTTTTTGGGTTAAATTTGACGCACTTTTAACGTAGCCTAAGCGATTTTTAAAAATGTTGAAAAAAAATTTTAAACATTTTTTTACATAATTTGTGTCGTCTTAAGCCTAGGCAATGGAATGGATTTAATGAAATTTCGATGAAAATATGACATCTCACAAATTCAAAAATAACATGTTTTTTGGGTTAAATTTGACGCACTTTTAAACGTTTTTTACATTATATGTGTCGTTTTAAGCCTAAGTAATGGAATGGATTTAGTGAAATTTCGATGAAAATATGACATCTCACAAATTCAAAAAAAACATGGTTTTTGGGTTAAATTTGATGTACTTTTAAGGTAGCCTAAGCGATTTTTAAAAATTTTGAAAAAAATTTTAAACATTTTTTACATAATTTGTCTCGTCTTAAGCCTAGGCAATGGAATGGATTTAATGAAATTTCGATGAAAATATGACATCTCACAAATTCAAAAATAACATGTTTTTTGGGTTAAATTTGACGCACTTTTAACGTAGCCTAAGCGATTTTTAAAAAATTTTGAAAAAAAATTTAAACTATTTTTTACATTATATGTGTCGTTTTAAGCCTAGGTAATGGAATGGATTTAGTGAAATTTCGATGAAAATATGACATCTCACAAATTCAAAAATAACATGGTTTTTGGGTTAAATTTGACGCACTTTTAACGTAGCCTAAGCGATTTTTAAAAATTTTGAAAAAAATTTTAAACATTTTTTACATAATTTGTGTCGTCTTAAGCCTAGGCAATGGAATGGATTTAATGAAATTTCGATGAAAATATGACATCTCACAAATTCAAAAATAACATGTTTTTTGGGTTAAATTTGACGCACTTGAAAAAAATTTTAAACATTTTTTACATAATTTGTGTCGTCTTAAGCCTAGGCAATGGAATGGATTTAATGAAATTTCGATGAAAATATGACATCTCACAAATTCAAAAATAACATGTTTTTTGGGTTAAATTTGACGCACTTTTAACGTAGCCTAAGCGATTTTTAAAAATTGTGAAAAAAATTTTAAACATTTTTTACATTATATGTGTCGTTTTAAGCCTAGGTAATGGAATGGATTTGATGAAATTTCGATGAAAATATGACATCTCACCAATTCAAAAATAACATGTTTTTTGGGTTAAATTTGACGCACTTTTAACGTAGCCTAAGCGATTTTTAAAAATTTTGAAAAAAATTTTAAACATTTTTTACATTATATGTGTCGTTTTAAGCCTAGGTAATGGAATGGATTTAGTGAAATTTCGATGAAAATATGACATCTCACAAATTCAAAAATAACATGGTTTTTGGGTTAAATTTGACGCACTTTTAACGTAGCCTAAGCGATTTTTAAAAATTTTGAAAAAAATTTTAAACATTTTTTACATAATTTGTGTCGTCTTAAGCTAAGCCTAGGCAATGGAATGGATTTAATGAAATTTCGATGAAAATATGACATCTCACAAATTCAAAAATAACATGTTTTTTGGGTTAAATTTGACGCACTTTTAACGTAGCCTAAGCGATTTTTAAAAATTTTGAAAAAAATTTTAAACATTTTTTACATTGTATGTATCGTCTTAAGCCTAGGCAATGGAATGGATTTGATGAAATTTCGATGAAAATATGACATCTCACAAATTCAAAAATAACATGTTTTTTGGGTAAAATTTGACGCACTTTTAACGTAGCCTAAGCGATTTTTAAAAATTTTGAAAAAAATTTTAAGCATTTCTTACATTATATGTGTCGTTTTAAGCCTAGATAATGGAATGGATTTGATGAAATTTCGATGAAAATATGACATCTCACAAATTCAAAAATAACATGTTTTTTGGGTTAAATTTGACGCACTTTTAACGTAGCCTAAGCGATTTTTAAAAATTTTGAAAAAAATTTTAAAAATTTTTTACATTATATGTGTCGTTTTAAGCCTAGGTAATGGAACGGATTTGATAAATTTTCGATGAAAATATGACATCTCACAAATTCAAAAATAACATGTGTTTTGGGTTAAATTTGACGCACTTTTAACGTAGCCTAAGCGATTTTTAAAAATTTTGAAAAAAACTTTAAACATTTTTTACATTATATGTGTCGTTTTAAGCCTAGGTAATGGAACGGATTTGATAAATTTTCGATGAAAATATGACATCTCACAAATTCAAAAGTAACATGTTTTTTTGGGTTAAATTTGACGCACCTTTAACGTAGCCTAAGCGATTTTTAAAAATTTTGAAAAAAATTTTAAACATTTTTTACATAACTTGTGTAGTTGTAAGCCTAGGTAATGGAATGGATTTAATGAAATTTCGATGAAAATATGACATCTCACAAATTCAAAAATAACATGTTTTTTGGGTTAAATTTGACGCACTTTTAACGTAACCTAAGCGATTTTTAAAAATTTTGGAAAAAATTTTAAACATTTTTTACATAATTTGTGTCGTCTTAAGCCTAGGCAATGGAATACATTTAATGAAATTTCGATTTCTAAAAATTTTGAAAAAATTTTTAAACATTTTTTACATAACTTGTGTAGTTGTAAGCCTAGGTAATGGAATGGATTTGATGAAATTTCGATGAAAATATGACATCCCACAAATTCAAATATAACATGTTTTTATACCCTTCACAAAAATGTAAAGGGTATATATAAGTTTGTGATTCCGTTTGTAATTTCTACAGTTTTTTTTTGCGACCCTATAAAATATATATATTCTGAATCAGAATTAATGGAAAAGTCGATTAAGCGATGTCCGTCTGTCCGTCTGTCCGCTGTTGAAATACCGTTTCTGAGAAAACCATTAGACTTAGAAACTTTTTTCTTTCACCATTCTTTTACCCCATCGATTCATGGGTTTGCTATTGAAATTCAGTAATATCGGTCCACGTATAGCTGAGATATATTCAAAATTCCGAAAAAAGCCTATTTTTTTTTGCAGTTTTGTATGAAAATTTTTGAAAACAAAATTTGTTCGTTTTGCTTCAAACTTCACACACTTATTAAGCATGGTGACTTAAAGACAAGAAATTTTTTTTTTCATATATTGGTCCATATATACCCGAGATATAGCCCAAATCGGATTTTTAATGAAAATGTCGCATAGGTGAAGCTAAATAACTTTTTTTTGCTCAAAAGCAGTTCTGGTAATTATATAAGGTTACATAAATATGGAAAATGAAAATTTCCGATATCGGTCCATATATACCCGAGATATAGCCCAAACCTGGTTTTTCATGAAAATGTCGCGTAAGCGAACCTAAACAACTTTTTGGTACTCAAAAGCAGTTCTGGTAAGGAAATAGGGTCATATGAATATGAAAAATGAAAGTTTTCGATATCGGTCCATATATACCCGAGATATAGCCTAGACCGGGGTTTTCATGAAAATGCCGCGTAAGCGAACTTAAACAACTTTTTTGTGGTCAAAAGCAGTTCTGGTATTGAAATTAGGTTACATAAATATGGAAAATGAAAATTTCCGATAGCGGTCCATATATTCCCGAGATATAGCCTAGACCGGGGTTTTCATGAAAATGCCGCGTAAGCGAACTTAAACAACTTTTTTGTGGTCAAAAGCAGTTCTTGTATTGAAATTAGGTTACATAAATATGGAAAATGAAAATTTCCGATGTCGGTCCATATATACCCGAGATATAGCCCAAATCGGGTTTTTCATGAAAATGTCGCGTAAGCGAACTTAAACAACTTTTTTGTTCTCAAAATCAGTTCTGGTAATGAAATAGGGTCATATAAATATGAAAAATGAAAATTTTCGATATCGGTCCATATATACCCGAGATATAGCCCAAATCAGGTTTTTCATAAAAATGTCGCGCAAGCGAACTTAAACAACTTTTTTGTGCTCAAAGCAGTTCTGATAATGAAATTAGGTTACATAAATACGGAAAATGAAAATTTCCGATATCGGTCCATATATACCCGAGATATAGCCTAGACCGGGCTTTTCATGAAAATGCCGCGTAAGCGAACTTAAACAACTTTTTTGTGCTCAAAAGCAATTCTGGTAATGAAATTAGGTTACATAAATATGGAAAATGAAAATATCCGATATCGGTCCATATATACCCGAGATATAGCCTAGACCGGGGTTTTCATGAAAATGCCGCGTAAGCGAACTTAAACAACTTTTTTGTGGTCAAAAGCAGTTCTGGTATTGAAATTAGGTTACATAAATATGGAAAATGAAAATTTCCGATAGCGGTCCATATATACCCGAGATATAGCCTAGACCGGGGTTTTCATGAAAATGCCGCGTAAGCGAACTTAAACAACTTTTTTGTGGTCAAAAGCAGTTCTTGTATTGAAATTAGGTTACATAAATATGGAAAATGAAAATTTCCGATGTCGGTCCATATATACCCGAGATATAGCCCAAATCAGGTTTTTCATAAAAATGTCGCGCAAGCGAACTTAAACAACTTTTTTGTGCTCAAAGCAGTTCTGATAATGAAATTAGGTTACATAAATAAGGAAAATGAAAATTTCCGATATCGGTCCATATATACCCGAGATATAGCCTAGACCGGGCTTTTCATGAAAATGCCGCGTAAGCGAACTTAAACAACTTTTTTGTGCTCAAAAGCAATTCTGGTAATGAAATTAGGTTACATAAATATGGAAAATGAAAATATCCGATATCGGTCCATATATACCCGAGATATAGCCTAGACCGGGGTTTTCATGAAAATGCCG
Source organism: Thecocarcelia acutangulata (assembly GCA_914767995.1). Classification (NCBI taxonomy): domain Eukaryota; kingdom Metazoa; phylum Arthropoda; class Insecta; order Diptera; family Tachinidae; genus Thecocarcelia; species Thecocarcelia acutangulata. Next base: position 45,153 of record CAJZCA010000003.1, on the reverse strand, counting down.
CGTAAGCGAACTTAAACAACTTTTTTGTGCTCAAAAGCAGTTCTGGTAATGAAATTAGGTTACATAAATATGAAAAATGAAAACTTCCGATATCGGTCCATATATACCCGAGATATAGCCCAAATCGGGTTTTTCATGAAAATGTCGCGTAAGCGAACTTAAACAACTTTTTTGTACTCAAAATCAGTTCTGGTAATGAAATAGGGTCATATAAATATGAAAAATGAAAATTTTCGATATCGGTCCATATATACCCGAGATATAGCCCAAATCAGGTTTTTCATAAAAATGTCGCGCAAGCGAACTTAAACAACTTTTTTGTGCTCAAAGCAGTTCTGATAATGAAATTAGGTTACATAAATACGGAAAATGAAAATTTCCGATATCGGTCCATATATACCCGAGATATAGCCTAGACCGGGCTTTTCATGAAAATGCCGCGTAAGCGAACTTAAACAACTTTTTTGTGCTCAAAAGCAATTCTGGTAATGAAATTAGGTTACATAAATATGGAAAATGAAAATATCCGATATCGGTCCATATATACCCGAGATATAGCCTAGACCGGGGTTTTCATGAAAATGCCGCGTAAGCGAACTTAAACAACTTTTTTGTGCTCAAAAGCAGTTCTGGTAATGAAATTAGGTTACATAAATATGAAAAATGAAAACTTCCGATATCGGTCCATATATACCCGAGATATAGCCCAAATCGGGTTTTTCATGAAAATGTCGCGTAAGCGAACTTAAACAACTTTTTTGTGCTCAAAGCAGTTCTGGTAATGAAAAAGGGTTATATAAATATGAAAAATGAAAATTTTCGATGTCGGTCCATATACACCCGAGATATAGCCCAAATCGGGTTATTCATGAAAATATCGCGTAAGCGAACTTAAACCGTTTTTTTGTGCTCAAAAGCAGTTCTGGTAATGAAATAGGGTCATATAAATATGAAAAATAAAAATTTTCGATATCGGGCCATATATACCCGAGATATAGCATAGACCGGGGTTTTCATGAAAATGCAGCGTAAGCGAAATTAAACAACTTTTTGTGCTCAAAAGCAGCTCTGCTAATGAAATTAGGTTACATATATATGGAAAATGAAAATTTCCGATATCGGTTCATATATACCCGGTGTATAGCCTAACAGGTTTTTTGATGAAAATGCCGACTAAACAACTTTTTTGTGCTCAGAAGCAGTTCTGGTAATGAAATAAGGTTATATAAATATGGAAAAAGAAAATATCCGATATCGGTCCATATATACTCGAGATATAGCCTGAACCGATTTTTCCAATAACATTTTTTTTTGCTGAAAAGCAGTTCTTGTCATAAAAGAAGGTTACGAAAATAGAGAAAATTAAAATTTCTGATATCGGTCCAGATATACCCGAGATATAGCCTAAATCGGGTTTTTCATGAAAATATCGCGTAAGCGAACTTAAACAATTTGTTGTACTCAAAAGCAGTTCTGGTAATGATATAAGGTTATATAAATATGGAAAATTAAAATTTTCGATATCGGGCCATATATACCCGAGATATAGCCTGAACCGATTTTTCCATGAAAAAAATTTTTGTTTTTTTTTTGCTGAAAAGCAATTCTCGTTATAAAAGAAGGTTACTAAAATACAGAAAATAGAAAATTCCCATATCGGTTCATATATAACCGAGCATATTTAGGTCACATTTTTAATATACTATACATATTCGTGACTATCGTGAAGGGTATTTTAGATTCGGCCCAGCCGAATATACTACACTCTTACTTGTTTGGGTTAAATTTGACGCACTTTTAACGTAGCCTAAGCGATTTTTAAAAATTTTGAAAAAAAATTTTAAACGTTTTTTACATTGTGTAGTTGTAAGCCTAGGTAATGGAATGGATTTAATGAAATTTCGATGAAAATATGACATCTCACAAATTCAAAAATAACATGTTTTTTGGGTTAAATTTGACGCACTTTTAACGTAGCCTAAGCGATTTTTAAAAATTTTGAAAAAAATTTTAAACATTTTTTACATAACTTGTGTAGTTGTAAGCCTAGGTAGTGGAATGGATTTGATGAAATTTCGATGAAAATATGACATCTCACAAATTCAAAAATAACATGTTTTTTGGGTTAAATTTGACGCACTTTTAACGTAGCCTAAGCGATTTTTAAAAATTTTGAAAAAAATTTTAAACATTTTTTACATAATTTGTGTCGTCTTAAGCCTAGGCAATGGAATGGATTTAATGAAATTTCGATGAAAATATGACATCTCACAAATTCAAAAATAACATGTTTTTTGGGTTAAATTTGACGCAATTTTAACGTAGCCTAAGCGATTTTTAAAAATTTTCAAAAAAATTTTAAACATTTTTTACATAATTTGTGTCGTCTTAAGCCTAGGCAATGGAATAGATTTAATGAAATTTCGATGAAAATATGACATCTCACAAATTCAAAAATAACATGTTTTTTGGGTTAAATTTTACGCACTTTTAACGTAGCCTAAGCGATTTTTAAAAATTTTGAAAAAAATTTTAAACATTTTTTACATAATTTGTGTCGTCTTAATCCTAGGCAATGGAATGGATTTAATGAAATTTCGATGAAAATATGACATCTCACAAATTCAAAAATAACATGTTTTTGGGTTAATTTTGACGCACTTTTAACGTAGCCTAAGCGATTTTTAAAAATTTAAAAAAAAATTTAAAAAATTTTTTTCATTATATGTGTCGTTTTAGGCCTAGGTAATGGAATGGATTTGATAAAATTTCGATGAAAATATGCCATCTCACAAATTCAAAAATAACATGTTTTTTGGGTTATATTTGACGCACTTTTAACGTAGCCTAAGCGATTTTGAAAAATTTTGAAAAAAATTTTAAACATTTTTTACATAATTTGTGTCGTCTTAAGCCTAGGCAATGGAATGGATTTAATGAAATTTCGATGAAAATATGACATCTCACAAATTCAAAAATAACATGTTTTTTGGGTTAAATTTGACGCACTTTTAACGTAGCCTAAGCGATTTTTAAAAATTTTGAAAAAAAATTTTAAACATTTTTTACATAATTTGTGTCGCCTTAAGCCTAGGTAATGGAATGGATTTAATGAAATTTCGATGAAAATATGACATCTCACAAATTCAAAAATAACATGTTTTTTGGGTTAAATTTGACGCACTTTTAACGTAGCCTAAGCGATTTTTAAAAATTTTGAAAAAAATTTTGAACATTTTTTACATAACTTGTGTAGTTGTAAGCCTAGGTAATGGAATGGATTTGATGAAATTTCGATGAAAATATGACATCTCACAAATTCAAAAATAACATGTTTTTTGGGTTAAATTTGACGCACTTTTAACGTAGCCTAAGCGATTTTTAAAAATTTTGAAAAAAATTTTAAAAATTTTTTACATTATATGTGTCGTCTTAAGCCTAGGTAATGGAACGGATTTGATAAATTTTCGATGAAAATATGACATCTCACAAATTCAAAAATAACATGTTTTTTGGGTTAAATTTGACGCACTTTTAACGTAGCCTAAGCGATTTTTAAAAATTTTGGAAAAAATTTTAAACATTTTTTACATAATTTGTGTCGTCTTAAGCCTAGGCAATGGAATACATTTAATGAACTTTCGATTTCTAAAAATTTTGAAAAAAATTTTAAACATTTTTTACATAACTTGTGTAGTTGTAAGCCTAGGTAATGGAATGGATTTGATGAAATTTCGATGAAAATATGACATCCCACAAATTCAAAAATAACATGTTTTTTGGGTTAAATTTGACGCACTTTTAACGTAGCCTAAGCGATTTTTAAAAATTTTGAGAAAAAAATTTTAAACATTTTTTACATAACTTGTGTAGTTGTAAGCCTAGGTAATGGATTGGATTTGATGAAATTTCGATGAAAATATGACATCTCACAAATTCAAAAATAACATGTTTTTTGGGTTAAATTTGACGCACTTTTAACGTAGCCTAAGCGATTTTTAAAAATTTTGAAAAAAATGTTAAACATTTTTTACATAATTTGTGTCGTCTTAAGCCTAGGCAATGGAATGGATTTAATGAAATTTCGATGAAAATATGACATCTCACAAATTCAAAAGTAACATATTTTTTGGGTTAAATTTGACGCAATTTTAACGTAGCCTAAGCGATTTTTAAAAATTTTCAAAAAAATTTTAAACATTTTTTACATAATTTGTGTCGTCTTAAGCCTAGGCAATGGAATAGATTTAATGAAATTTCGATGAAAATATGACATCTCACAAATTCAAAAATAACATGTTTTTTGGGTTAAATTTTACGCACTTTTAACGTAGCCTAAGCGATTTTTAAAAATTTTGAAAAAAATTTTAAACATTTTTTACATAATTTGTGTTGTCTTAATCCTATGCAATGGAATGGATTTAATGAAATTTCGATGAAAATATGACATCTCACAAATTCAAAAATAACATGTTTTTTGGGTTAAATTTGACGCACTTTTAACGTAGCCTAAGCGATTTTTAAAAATTTTGAAAAACATTTTAAACATTTTTTACATAATTTGTGTCGTCTTAAGCCTAGGTAATGGAATGGATTTGATGAAATTTCGATTAAAATCTCACAAATTCAAAAATAACATGTTTTTTGGGTTAAATTTGACGCACTTTTAACGTAGCCTAAGACATTTTTAAAAATTTTGAAAAAAATTTTAAACATTTTTACATAATTTGTGTCGTCTTAAGCCTAGGCAATGGAATGGATTTAATGAAATTTCGATGAAAATATGACATCTCACAAATTCAAAAATAACATGTTTTTTGGGTTAAATTTGACGCACTTTTAACGTAGCCTAAGCGATTTTTAAAAATTTTGAAAAACATTTTAAACATTTTTTACATAACTTGTGTAGTTGTAAGCCTAGGTAATGGAATGAATTTAATGAAATTTCGATGAAAATATGACATCTCACAAATTCAAAAATAACATGTTTTTTTTGGGTTAAATTTGACGCAATTTTAACGTAGCCTAAGCGATTTTGAAAAATTTTGAAAAGAATTTTAAACATTTTTTACATAATTTGTGTCGTCTTAATCCTAGGCAATGGAATGGATTTAATGAAATTTCGATGAAAATATGACATCTCACAAATTCAAAAATAACATGTTTTTTGGGTTAAATTTGACGCACTTTTAACGTAGCCTAAGCGATTTTTAAAAATTTTGAAAAAAATTTCATACATTTTTTACATAATTTGTGTCGTCTTAAGCCAAGGCAATGGAATGGATTTAATGAAATTTCGATTTCTAAAAATTTTTAAAAAAATTTTTAACATTTTTTACATAACTTGTGTAGTTGTAAGCATAGGTAATAGAATGGATTTGATGAAATTTCGATAAAAATATGACATCTCACAAATTAAAAAAAAAATGTTTTTTGGGTTAAATTTGACGCACTTTTAACGTAGCCTAAGCGATTTTGAAAAATTTTGAAAAGAATTTTAAACATTTTTTACATAATTTGTGTCGTCTTAAGCCTAGGCAATGGAATGGATTTAATGAAATTTCGATGAAAATATGACATCTCACAAATTCAAAAATAACATGTTTTTTGGGTTAAATTTGACGCACTTTTAACGTAGCCTAAGCGATTTTTAAAAATTTTGAAAAAAATTTTAAACATTTTTTACATAATTTGTGTCGCCTTAAGCCTAGGTAATGGAATGGATTTGATGAAATTTCGATGAAAATATGACATCTCACAAATTCAAAAATAACATGTTTTTTGGGTTAAATTTGACGCACTTTTAACGTAGCCTAAGCGATTTTTAAAAATTTTGAAAAAAATTTTGAACATTTTTTACATAACTTGTGTAGTTGTAAGCCTAGGTAATGGAATGGATTTAATGAAACTTCGATGAAAATATGACATCTCACAAATTCAAAAATAACATGTTTTTTGGGTTAATTTTGACGCAATTTTAACGTAGCCTAAGCGATTTTTAAAAATTTTGAAAAAAATTTTAAACATTTTTTACATAACTTGTGTAGTTGCAAGCCTAGGTAATGGAATGGATTTGATGAAATTTCGATGAAAATATGACATCTCACAAATTCAAAAATAACATGTTTTTTGGGTTAAATTTGACGCACTTTTAACGTAGCCTAAGCGATTTTGAAAAATTTTGAAAAAAATTTTAAACATATTTTACATAATTTGTGTCGTCTTAAGCCTAGGCAATGGAATGGATTTAATGAAATTTCGATGAAAATATGACATCTCACAAATTCAAAAATAACATGTTTTTTGGGTTAAATTTGACGCACTTTTAACGTAGCCTAAGCGATTTTTAAAAATTTTGAAAAAAAATTTAAACATTTTTTACATAATTTGTGTCGCCTTAAGCCTAGGTAATGGAATGGATTTGATGAAATTTCGATGAAAATATGACATCTCACAAATTCAAAAATAACATGTTTTTTGGGTTAAATTTGACGCACTTGAAAAAAATTTTAAACATTTTTTACATAATTTGTGTCGTCTTAAGCCTAGGCAATGGAATGGATTTAATGAAATTTCGATGAAAATATGACATCTCACAAATTCAAAAATAACATGTTTTTTGGGTTAAATTTGACGCACTTTTAACGTAGCCTAAGCGATTTTTAAAAATTTTGAACATTTTTTACATAACTTGTGTAGTTGTAAGCCTAGGTAATGGAATGGATTTAATGAAATTTCGATGAAAATATGACATCTCACAAATTCAAAAATAACATGTTTTTGGGTTAATTTTGACGCACTTTTAACGTAGCCTAAGCGATTTTTAAAAATTTAAAAAAAAATTAAAAAAATTTTTTTCATTATATGTGTCGTTTTAGGCCTAGGTAATGGAATGGATTTGATAAAATTTCGATGAAAATATGCCATCTCACAAATTCAAAAATAACATGTTTTTTGGGTTATATTTGACGCACTTTTAACGTAGCCTAAGCGATTTTTAAAAATTTTGAAAAAAATTTTATACATTTTTTACATAATTTGTGTCGTCTTAAGCCAAGGCAATGGAATAGATTTAATGAAATTTCGATTTCTAAAAATTTTTAAAAAAATTTTTAAAATTTTTTACATAACTTGTGTAGTTGTAAGCATAGGTAATGGAATGGATTTGATGAAATTTCGATGAAAATATGACATCTCACAAATTCAAAAATAACATGTTTTTTGGGTTAAATTTGACGCACTTTTAACGTAGCCTAAGCAATTTTGAAAAATTTTGAAAAAAATTTTAAACATTTTTTACATAATTTGTGTCGTCTTAAGCCTAGGCAATGGAATGGATTTAATGAAATTTCGATGAAAATATGACATCTCACAAATTCAAAAATAACATGTTTTTTGGGTTAAATTTGACGCACTTTTAACGTAGCCTAAGCGATTTTTAAAAATTTTGAAAAAAAATTTTAAACATTTTTTACATAATTTGTGTCGCCTTAAGCCTAGGTAATGGAATGGATTTAATGAAATTTCGATGAAAATATGACATCTCACAAATTCAAAAATAACATGTTTTTTGGGTTAAATTTGACGCACTTTTAACGTAGCCTAAGCGATTTTTAAAAATTTTGAAAAAAATTTTGAACATTTTTTACATAACTTGTGTAGTTGTAAGCCTAGGTAATGGAATGGATTTGATGAAATTTCGATGAAAATATGACATCTCACAAATTCAAAAATAACATGTTTTTTGGGTTAAATTTGACGCACTTTTAACGTAGCCTAAGATATTTTTAATAATTTTGAAAAATAAATTTTAAACATATTTTACATTATATGTGTCGTTTTAAGCCTAGGTAATGGAATGGATTGGATAAAATTTCGATGAAAATATGACATCTCACAAATTCAAAAATAACATGTTTTTTGGGTTAAATTTGACGCACTTTTAACGTAGCCTAAGCGATTTTTAAAAATTTTGAAAAAAAATTTAAACATTTTTTACATAATTTGTGTCGTTTTAAGCCTAGGTAATGGAATGGATTTAATGAAATTTCGATGAAAATATGACATCTCACAAATTCAAAAATAACATGTTTTTTGGGTTAAATTTGACGCACCCTTAACGTAGCCTAAGCGATTTTTAAAAATTTTGGAAAAAATTTTAAACATTTTTTACAAAATTTGTGTCGTCTTAAGCCTAGGCAATGGAATAGATTTAATGAAATTTCGATGAAAATATGACATCTCACAAATTCAAAAATAACATGTTTTTTGGGTTAAATTTGACGCACTTTTAACGTAGCCTAAGCGATTTTTAAAAATTTTGAAAAAAATTTTAAACATTTTTTACATAATTTGTGTCGTCTTAAGCCTAGGTAATGGAATGGATTTAATGAAATTTCGATGAAAATATGACATCTCACAATTTCAAAAATAACATGTTTTTTTGGTTAAATTTGACGCACTTTTAACGTAGCCTAAGAGATTTTTAAAAATTTTGAAAAAAATTTTAAACATTTTTACATAATTTGTGTCGTCTTAAGCCTAGGCAATGGAATGGATTTAATGAAATTTCGATGAAAATATGACATCTCACAAATTCAAAAATAACATGTTTTTTGGGTTAAATTTGACGCACTTTTAACGTAGCCTAAGCGATTTTTAAAAATTTTGAAAAAAATTTTAAACATTTTTTACATTATATGTGTTGTTTTAAGCCTAGGTAATGGAATGGATTTGATGAAATTTTGATGAAAATATGACATCTCACAAATTCAAAAATAACATGTTTTTTGGGTTAAATTTGACGCACTTTTAACGTAGCCTAAGCGATTTTTAAAAATTTTGAAAAAAATTTTAAACATTTTTTACATAACTTGTGTAGTTGTAAGCCTAGGTAATGGAATGGATTTGATGAAATTTCGATGAAAATATGACATCTCACAAATTCAAAAAGAACATGTTTTTTGGGTTAAATTTGACGCACTTTTAACGTAGCCTAAGATATTTTTAATAATTTTGAAAAAAAATTTTAAACATTTTTTACATTATATGTGTCGTTTTAAGCCTAGGTAATGGAATGGATTGGATAAAATTTCGATGAAAATATGACATCTCACAAATTCAAAAATAACATGTTTTTTGGGTTAAATTTGACGCACTTTTAACGTAGCCTAAGCGATTTTTAAAAATTTTGAAAAAAATTTAAAACATTTTTTACATACTTTGTGTCGTCTTAAGCCTAGGCAATGGAATAGATTTAATGAAATTTCGATGAAAATATGACATCTCACAAATTCAAAAATAACATGTTTTTTGGGTTAAATTTGACGCACTTGAAAAAAATTTTAAACATTTTTTACATAATTTGTGTCGTCTTAAGCCTAGGCAATGGAATGGATTTAATGAAATTTCGATGAAAATATGACATCTCACAAATTCAAAAATAACATGTTTTTTTGGTTAAATTTGACGCACTTTTAACGTAGCCTAAGAGATTTTTAAAAATTTTGAAAAAAATTTTAAACATTTTTACATAATTTGTGTCGTCTTAAGCCTAGGCAATGGAATGGATTTAATGAAATTTCGATGAAAATATGACATCTCACAAATTCAAAAATAACATGTTTTTTGGGTTAAATTTGACGCACTTTTAACGTAGCCTAAGCGATTTTTAAAAATTTTGAAAAAAATTTTAAACATTTTTTACATTATATGTGTTGTTTTAAGCCGAGGTAATGGAATGGATTTGATGAAATTTCGATGAAAATATGACATCTCACAAATTCAAAAATAACATGTTTTTTGGGTTAAATTTGACGCACTTTTAACGTAGCCTAAGCGATTTTTAAAAATTTTGAAAAAAAATTTTAACCATTTTTACATAATTTGTGTCGTCTTAAGCCTAGGCAATGGAATGGATTTAATGAAATTTCGATGAAAATATGACATTTTACAAATTCAAAAATAACATGTTTTTTGGGTTAAATTTGACGCACTTTTAACGTAGCCTAAGCGATTTTTAAAAATTTTGAAAAAAATTTTAAACATTTTTTACATAATTTGTGTCGCCTGAAGCATAGGTAATGGAATGGATTTGATGAAATTTCGATGAAAATATGACATCTCACAAATTCAAAAATAACATGTTTTTTGGGTTAAATTTGACGCACTTTTAACGTAGCCTAAGCGATTTTTAAAATTTTTGAACAAAATTTTAAACATTTTTTTATATAATTTGTGTCGTCTTAAGCCTAGGCAATGGAATAGATTTAATAAAATAAAAAACGTAGCCTAAGCGATTTTTAAAAATTTTGAAAAAAATTTTAAACATTTTTTACATAATTTGTGTCGTCTTAAGCCTAGGTAATGGAATGGATTTAATTAAATTTCGATGAAAATATGACATCTCACAAATTCAAAAATAACATGTTTTTTTGGTTAAATTTGACGCACTTTTAACGTAGCCTAAGAGATTTTTAAAAATTTTGAAAAAAATTTTAAACATTTTTACATAATTTGTGTCGTCTTAAGCCTAGGCAATGGAATGGATTTAATGAAATTTCGATGAAAATATGACATCTCACAAATTCAAAAATAACATGTTTTTTGGGTTAAATTTGACGCACTTTTAACGTAGCCTAAGCGATTTTTAAAAATTTTGAAAAAAATTTTAAACATTTTTTACATTATATGTGTTGTTTTAAGCCTAGGTAATGGAATGGATTTGATGAAATTTTGATGAAAATATGACATCTCACAAATTCAAAAATAACATGTTTTTTGGGTTAAATTTGACGCACTTTTAACGTAGCCTAAGCGATTTTTAAAAATTTTGAAAAAAATTTTAAACATTTTTTACATAACTTGTGTAGTTGTAAGCCTAGGTAATGGTATGGATTTGATGAAATTTCGATGAAAATATGACATCTCACAAATTCAAAAAGAACATGTTTTTTGGGTTAAATTTGACGCACTTTTAACGTAGCCTAAGATATTTTTAATAATTTTGAAAAAAAATTTTAAACATTTTTTACATTATATGTGTCGTTTTAAGCCTAGGTAATGGAATGGATTGGATAAAATTTCGATGAAAATATGACATCTCACAAATTCAAAAATAACATGTTTTTTGGGTTAAATTTGACGCACTTTTAACGTAGCCTAAGCGATTTTTAAAAATTTTGAAAAAAATTTAAAACATTTTTTACATACTTTGTGTCGTCTTAAGCCTAGGCAATGGAATAGATTTAATGAAATTTCGCTGAAAATATGACATCTCACAAATTCAAAAATAACATGTTTTTTGGGTTAAATTTGACGCACTTGAAAAAAATTTTAAACATTTTTTACATAATTTGTGTCGTCTTAAGCCTAGGCAATGGAATGGATTTAATGAAATTTCGATGAAAATATGACATCTCACAAATTCAAAAATAACATGTTTTTTTGGTTAAATTTGACGCACTTTTAACGTAGCCTAAGAGATTTTTAAAAATTTTGAAAAAAATTTTAAACATTTTTACATAATTTGTGTCGTCTTAAGCCTAGGCAATGGAATGGATTTAATGAAATTTCGATGAAAATATGACATCTCACAAATTCAAAAATAACATGTTTTTTGGGTTAAATTTGACGCACTTTTAACGTAGCCTAAGCGATTTTTAAAAATTTTGAAAAAAATTTTAAACATTTTTTACATCATATGTGTTGTTTTAAGCCGAGGTAATGGAATGGATTTGATGAAATTTCGATGAAAATATGACATCTCACAAATTCAAAAATAACATGTTTTTTGGGTTAAATTTGACGCACTTTTAACGTAGCCTAAGCGATTTTTAAAAATTTTGAAAAAAAATTTTAAACATTTTTACATAATTTGTGTCGTCTTAAGCCTAGGCAATGGAATGGATTTAATGAAATTTCGATGAAAATATGACATTTTACAAATTCAAAAATAACATGTTTTTTGGGTTAAATTTGACGCACTTTTAACGTAGCCTAAGCGATTTTTAAAAATTTTGAAAAAAATTTTAAACATTTTTTACATAACTTGTGTAGTTGTAAGCCTAGGTAATGGAATGGATTTGATGAAATTTCGATGAAAATATGACATCTCACAAATTCAAAAATAACATGTTTTTTGGGTTAAATTTGACGCACTTTTAACGTAGCCTAAGATATTTTTATTAATTTTGAAAAAAAATTTTAAACATTTTTTACATTATATGTGTCGTTTTAAGCCTAGGTAATGGAATGGATTGGATAAAATTTCGATGAAAATATGACATCTCACAAATTCAAAAATAACATGTTTTTTGGGTTAAATTTGACGCACTTTTAACGTAGCCTAAGCGATTTTTAAAAATTTTGAAAAAAAATTTAAACATTTTTTACATAATTTGTGTCGTTTTAAGCCTTGGGAAGTGGAATGGATTTAATGAAATTTTGATGAAAATATGACATCTCACAAATTCAAAAATAACATGTTTTTTGGGTTAAATTTGACGCACTTTTAACGTAGCCTAAGCGATTTTTAAAATTTTTGAACAAAATTTTAAACATTTTTTACATAATTTGTGTCGTCTTAAGCCTCGGCAATGGAATAGATTTAATGAAATTTCGATGAAAATATGACATCTCACAAATTCAAAAATAACATGTTTTTTGGGTTAAATTTGACGCACTTGAAAAAAATTTTAAACATTTTTTACATAATTTGTGTCGTCTTAAGCCTAGGCAATGGAATGGATTTAATGAAATTTCGATGAAAATATGACATCTCACAAATTCAAAAATAACAAGTTTTTTGGGTTAAATTTGACGCACCCTTAACGTAGCCTAAGCGATTTTTAAAAATTTTGAAAAAAATTTTAAACATTTTTTACATTATATGTGTCGTTTTAAGCCTAGGTAATGGAATGGATTTGATGAAATTACGATGAAAATATGAAATCTCACAAATTTAAAAATAACATGTTTTTTGGGTTAAATTTGACGCACTTTTAACGTAGCCTAAGCGATTTTTAAAAATTTTGAAAAAAGTTTTAAACATTTTTTACATAATTTGTGTCGCCTTAAGCCGAGGTAATGGAATGGATTTGATGAAATTTCGATGAAAATATGACATCTCACAAATTCAAAAATAACATGTTTTTTGGGTTAAATTTGACGCACTTTTAACGTAGCCTAAGCGATTTTTAAAAATTTTGAAAAAAATTTTAAACATTTTTACATAATTTGTGTCGTCTTAAGCCTAGGCAATGGAATGGATTTAATGAAATTTCGATGAAAATATGACATTTTACAAATTCAAAAATAACATGTTTTTTGGGTTAAATTTGACGCACTTTTAACGTAGCCTAAGCGATTTTTAAAAATTTTTAAAAAAATTTTAAACATTTTTTACATAATTTGTGTCGCCTTAAGCATAGGTAATGGAATGGATTTGATGAAATTTCGATGAAAATATGACATCTCAAAAATTCAAAAATAACATGTTTTTTGGGTTAAATTTACGCACTTTTAACGTAGCCTAAGCGATTTTTAAAAATTTTGAAAAAAATTTTAAACATTTTTTTATATAATTTGTGTCGTCTTAAGCCTAGGCAATGGAATAGATTTAATAAAATTTCGATGAAAATATGACATCCCACAAATTCAAAATAACATGTTTTTTGGGTTAAATTTGACGCACTTTTTACGTAGCCTAAGCGATTTTTAAAAATTTTGAAAAAAATTTTAAACATTTTTTACATAACTTGTGTAGTTGTAAGCCTAGGTAATATGACATCTCACAAATTCAAAAATAACATCTCACAAATTCAAAAATAACATGTTTTTTGGGTTAAATTTGACGCACATTTAACGTAGCCTAAGCGATTTTTAAAAATTTGAAAAAAATTGTAAACATTTTTTACATAATTTGTGTCGTCTTAAGCCTAGGCAATGGAATGGATTTAATGAAATTTCGATGAAAATATGACATCTCACAAATTCAAAAATAACATGTTTTTTGGGTTAAATTTGACGCACTTTTAACGTAGCCTAAGCGATTTTTAAAAATTTTAAAATAAATTTTAAACATTTTTTACATAACTTGTGTAGTTGTAAGCCTAGGTAATGGAATGGATTTGATGAAATTTCGATGAAAATATGACATCTCACAAATTCAAAAATAACATGTTTCTTGGGTTAAATTTGACGCACTTTTAACGTAGCCTAAGATATTTTTAATAATTTTGAAAAAAAAATTTTAAACATATTTTACATTAAATGTGTCGTTTTAAGCCTAGGTAATGGAATGGATTGGATAAAATTTCGATGAAAATATGACATCTCACAAATTCAAAAATAACATGTTTTTTGGGTTAAATTTGACGCACTTTTAACGTAGCCTAAGCGATTTTTAAAAATTTTGAAAAAAAATTTTAACATTTTTTACATAATTTGTGTCGTTTTAAGCCTAGGTAATGGAATGGATTTAATGAAATTTCGATGAAAATATGACATCTCACAAATTCAAAAATAACATGTTTTTTGGGTTAAATTTGACGCACTTGAAAAAAATTTTAAACATTTTTTACATAATTTGTGTCGTCTTAAGCCTAGGCAATGGAATGGATTTAATGAAATTTCGATGAAAATATGACATCTCACAAATTCAAAAATAACATGTTTTTTGGGTTAAATTTGACGCACTTTTAACGTAGCCTAAGCGATTTTTAAAAATTTTGAAAAAAATTTTAAACATTTTTTACATAATTTGTGTCGTCTTAAGCCTAGGTAATGGAATGGATTTAATGAAATTTCGATGAAAATATGACATCTCACAAATTCAAAAATAACATGTTTTTTGGGTTAAATTTGACGCACTTTTAACGTAGCCTAAGAGATTTTTAAAAATTTTGAAAAAAATTTTAAACATTTTTACATAATTTGTGTCGTCTTAAGCCTAGGCAATGGAATGGATTTAATGAAATTTCGATGAAAATATGACATCTCACAAATTCAAAAATAACATGTTTTTTGGGTTAAATTTGACGCACTTTTAACGTAGCCTAAGCGATTTTTAAAAATTTTGAAAAAAATTTTAAACATTTTTTACATTATATGTGTTGTTTTAAGCCTAGGTAATGGAATGGATTTGATGAAATTTTGATGAAAATATGACATCTCACAAATTCAAAAATAACATGTTTTTTGGGTTAAATTTGACGCACTTTTAACGTAGCCTAAGCGATTTTTAAAAATTTTGAAAAAAATTTTAAACATTTTTTACATAACTTGTGTAGTTGTAAGCCTAGGTAATGGAATGGATTTAATGAAATTTCGATGAAAATATGACATCTCACAAATTCAAAAATAACATGTTTTTTGGGTTAAATTTGACGCACTTTTAACGTAGCCTAAGATATTTTTAATAATTTTGAAAAAAAATTTTAAACATTTTTTACATTATATGTGTCGTTTTAAGCCTAGGTAATGGAATGGATTGGATAAAATTTCGATAAAAATATGACATCTCACAAATTCAAAAATAACATGTTTTTTGGGTTAAATTTGACGCACTTTTAACGTAGCCTAAGCGATTTTTAAAATTTTTGAACAAAATTTTAAACATTTTTTACATAATTTGTGTCGTCTTAAGCCTAGGCAATGGAATAGATTTAATGAAATTTCGATGAAAATATGACATCTCACAAATTCAAAAATAACATGTTTTTTGGGTTAAATTTGACGCACTTGAAAAAAATTTTAAACATTTTTTACATAATTTGTGTCGTCTTAAGCCTAGGCAATGGAATGGATTTAATGAAATTTCGATGAAAATATGACATCTCACAAATTCAAAAATAACATGTTTTTTGGGTTAAATTTGACGCACTTTTAACGTAGCCTAAGCGATTTTTAAAAATTTTGAAACAAATTTTAAACATTTTTTACATAATTTGTGTCGCCTTAAGCCTAGGTAATGGAACGGATTTGATGAAATTTCGATGAAAATATGCCATCTCACAAATTCAAAAATAACATGTTTTTTGGGTTAAATTTGACGCACTTTTAACGTAGCCTAAGCGATTTTTAAAAATTTTGAAAAAAATTTTAAACATTTTTACATAATTTGTGTCGTCTTAAGCCTAGGCAATGGAATGGATTTAATGAAATTTCGATGAAAATATGACATTTTACAAATTCAAAAATAACATGTTTTTTGGGTTAAATTTGACGCACTTTTAACGTAGCCTAAGCGATTTTTAAAAATTTTGAAAAACATTTTAAACATTTTTTACATAACTTGTGTAGTTGTAAGCCTAGGTAATGGAATGAATTTAATGAAATTTCGATGAAAATGTGACATCTCACAAATTCAAAAGTAACATGTTTTTTGGGTTAAATTTGACGCACTTTTAACGTAGCCTAAGCGATTTTTAAAAGTTTTGAAAAAAATTTTAAACATTTTTTGCATAACTTGTTTAGTTGTAAGCCTAGGTAATGGAATGAATTTAATGAAATTTCGATGAAAATATGACATCTCACAAATTCAAAAGTAACATGTTTTTTGGGTTAAATTTGACGCTTTTTTAACGTAGCCTAAGCGATTTTTAAAAGTTTTGAAAAAAATTTTAAACATTTTTTACATAATTTGTGTCGTCTTAAGCCTAGGCAATGGAATAGATTTAATGAAATTTTGATTTCTAAAAATTTTGAAAAAAATTTTAAACATTTTTTACATAACTTGTGTAGTTGTAAGCCTAGGTAATGGAATGGATTTGATGAAATTTCGATGAAAATATGACATCTCACAAATTCAAAAATAACATGTTCTTTGGGTTAAATTTGACGCAATTTTAACGTAGCCTAAGCGATTTTTAAAAATTTTGAAAAAAAAATTGTAAACATTTTTTACATAACTTGTGTCGAAATTTTATCAAATCCATTCCATTACCGAGGCTTAAAACGACACATATAATGTAAAAAATGTTTAAAATTTTTTTCAAAATTTTTTAAAAATCGCTTAAGCTACGGTTAAAGTGCGTCAAATTTAACCCAAAAAACATGTTATTTTTGAATTTGTGAGATGTCATATTTTCATCGAAATTTCATCAAATCCATTCCATTACCTAGGTTTAAGACGACACAAATTATGTAAAAAATGTTTAAAATTTTTTTCAAAATTTTTAAAAATCGCTTAGGCTACGTTAAAATTGCGTCAAATTTAACCCAAAAAACATGTTATTTTTGAATTTGTGAGATGTCATATTTTCATCGAAATTTCATTAAATCCATTCCATTGCCTAGGCTTAAAACGACACATATAATGTAAAAAATGTTTAAAATTTTTTTCAAAATTTTTAAAAATCGCTTAGGCTACGTTAAAAGTGCGTCAAATTTAACCCAAAAAACATGTTATTTTTGAATTTGTGAGATGTCATATTTTCATCGAAATTTCATCAAATCCATTGCATTACCTAGGCTTAAAACGACACATATAATGTAAAAAATGTTTAAAATTTGTTTCACAATTTTTAAAAATCGCTTAGGCTACGTTAAAAGTGCGTCAAATTTAACCCAAAAAACATGTTATTTTTGAATTTGTGAGATGTCATATTTTCATCGAAATTTCATTAAATCCATTCCATTGCCTAGGCTAAAGACGACACAAATTATGTAAAAAATGTTTAAAATTTTTTTTCAAAATTTTTAAAAATCGCTTAGGCTACGTTAAAAGTGCGTCAAATTTAACCCAAAAAACATGTTATTTTTGAATTTGTGAGATTTCATATTTTCATCGTAATTTCATCAAATCCATTCCATTACCTAGGCTTAAAACGACACATATAATGTAAAAAATGTTTAAAATTTTTTTCAAAATTTTTAAAAATCGCTTAGGCTACGTTAAGGGTGCGTCAAATTTAACCCAAAAAAACTTGTTATTTTTGAATTTGTGAGATGTCATATTTTGCATCGAAATTTCATCAAATCCATTCCATTACCTAGGCTTAAAACGACACATATAATGTAAAAAATGTTTAAAATTTTTTTCAAAATTTTTAAAAATCGCTTAGGCTACGTTAAGGGTGCGTCAAATTTAACTCAAAAAACTTGTTATTTTTGAATATGTGAGATGTCATATTTTCATCGAAATTTCATTAAATCCATTCCATTGCCTAGGTTTAAGACGGCACAAATTATGTAAAAAATGTTTAAAAATTTTTCAAAATTTTTAAAAATCGCTTAGGCTACGTTAACAGTGCGTCAGATTTAACCCGAAAAACATGTTATTTTTGAATTTGTGAGATGTCATATTTGCATCGAAATTTCATTAAATCCATTCCATTGCCTAGGCTTAAGATGACACAAATTATGTAAAAAATGTTTAAAATTTTTTTCAAAATTTTTAAAAATCGCTTAGGCTACGTTAAAAGTGCGTCAAATTTAACCCAAAAAACATATTATTTTTGAATTTGTGAGATGTCATATTTTCATTGAAATTTCATCAAATCCGTTCCATTACCTAGGCCTAAGGCGACACAAATTATGTAAAAAATGTTTAAAATTTGTTTCAAAATTTTTAAAAATCGCTTAGGCTACGTTAAAAGTGCGTCAAATTTAACCCAAAAAACATGTTATTTTTGAATTTGTGAGATGTCATATTTTCATCGAAATTTCATTAAATCCATTCCATTGCCTAGGCTTAAGACGACACAAATTATGTAAAAAATGTTTAAAATTTTTTTCAAGTGCGTCAAATTTAACCCAAAAAACATGTTATTTTTGAATTTGTGAGATGTCATATTTTCATCGAAATTTCATTAAATCTATTCCATTGCCTAGGCTTAAGACGACACAAATTATGTAAAAAATGTTTAAAATTTTGTTCAAAAATTTTAAAAATCGCTTAGGCTACGTTAAAAGTGCGTCAAATTTAACCCAAAAAACATGTTATTTTTGAATTTGTGAGATGTCATATTTTCATCGAAATTTTATCCAATCCATTCCATTACCTAGGCTTAAAACGACACATATAATGTAAAAAATGTTTAAAATTTTTTTTCAAAATTATTAAAAATATCTTAGGCTACGTTAAAAGTGCGTCAAATTTAACCCAAAAAACATGTTATTTTTGAATTTGTGAGATGTCATATTTTCATCGAAATTTCATCAAATCCATTCCATTACCTAGGCTAACAACTACACAAGTTATGTAAAAAATGTTTAAAATTTTTTTCAAAATTTTTAAAAATCGCTTAGGCTACGTTAAAAGTGCGTCAAATTTAACCCAAAAAACATGTTATTTTTGAATTTGTGAGATGTCATATTTTCATCAAAATTTCATCAAATCCATTCCATTACCTAGGCTTAAAACAACACATATAATGTAAAAAATGTTTAAAATTTTTTTCAAAATTTTTAAAAATCGCTTAGGCTACGTTAAAAGTGCGTCAAATTTAACCCAAAAAACATGTTATTTTTGAATTTGTGAGATGTCATATTTTCATCGAAATTTCATTAAATCCATTCCATTGCCTAGGCTTAAGACGACACAAATGATGTAAAAAATGTTTAAAATTTTTTTCAAAATTTTTAAAAATCTCTTAGGCTACGTTAAAAGTGCGTCAAATTTAACCCAAAAAACATGTTATTTTTGAATTTGTGAGATGTCATATTTTCATCGAAATTTCATTAAATCCATTCCTTTACCTAGGCTTAAGACGACACAAATTATGTAAAAAATGTTTAAAATTTTTTTCAAAATTTTTAAAAATCGCTTAGGCTACGTTAAAAGTGCGTGAAATTTAACCCAAAAAACATGTTATTTTTGAATTTGTGAGATGTCATATTTTCATCGAAATTTCATTAAATCCATTCCATTGCCTAGGCTTAAGACGACACAAATTATGTAAAAAATGTTTAAAATTTTTTTCAAGTGCGTCAAATTTAACCCAAAAAACATGTTATTTTTGAATTTGTGAGATGTCATATTTTCATCGAAATTTCATTAAATCCATTCCATTACCTAGGCTTAAAACGACACAAATTATGTAAAAAATGTTAAAATTTTTTTTCAAAATTTTTAAAAATCGCTTAGGCTACGTTAAAAGTGCGTCAAATTTAACCCAAAAAACATGTTATTTTTGAATTTGTGAGATGTCATATTTTCATCGAAATTTTATCCAATCCATTCCATTACCTAGGCTTAAAACGACACATTTAATGTAAAATATGTTTGAAATTTTTTTTCAAAATTATTAAAAATATCTTAGGCTACGTTAAAAGTGCGTCAAATTTAACCCAAAAAACATGTTATTTTTGAATTTGTGAGATGTCATATTTTCATCG
This sequence comes from Thecocarcelia acutangulata, assembly GCA_914767995.1. Classification (NCBI taxonomy): domain Eukaryota; kingdom Metazoa; phylum Arthropoda; class Insecta; order Diptera; family Tachinidae; genus Thecocarcelia; species Thecocarcelia acutangulata. The sequence continues at coordinate 24,813 of CAJZCA010000003.1, read as the reverse complement.
AAATTTCATCAAATCCATTCCATTACCTAGGCTTACAACTACACAAGTTATGTAAAAAATGTTTAAAATTTATTTTAAAATTTTTAAAAATCGCTTAGGCTACGTTAAAAGTGCGTCAAATTTAACCCAAAAAACATGTTATTTTTGAATTTGTGAGATGTCATATTTTCATCGAAATTTCATTAAATCCATTCCATTGCCTAGGCTTAAGACGACACAAATTATGTAAAAAATGTTTAAAATTTTGTTCAAAAATTTTAAAAATCGCTTAGGCTACGTTAAAAGTGCGTCAAATTTAACCCAAAAAACATGTTATTTTTGAATTTGTGAGATGTCATATTTTCATCGAAATTTTATCCAATCCATTCCATTACCTAGGCTTAAGACGACACAAATTATGTAAAAAATGTTTAAAATTTTTTTCAAGTGCGTCAAATTTAACCCAAAAAACATGTTATTTTTGAATTTGTGAGATGTCATATTTTCATCGAAATTTCATTAAATCTATTCCATTGCCTAGGCTTAAGACGACACAAATTATGTAAAAAATGTTTAAAATTTTGTTCAAAAATTTTAAAAATCGCTTAGGCTACGTTAAAAGTGCGTCAAATTTAACCCAAAAAACATGTTATTTTTGAATTTGTGAGATGTCATATTTTCATCGAAATTTTATCAAATCCATTCCATTACCTAGGCTTAAAACGACACATATAATGTAAAAAATGTTTAAAATTTTTTTTCAAAATTATTAAAAATATCTTAGGCTACGTTAAAAGTGCGTCAAATTTAACCCAAAAAACATGTTATTTTTGAATTTGTGAGATGTCATATTTTCATCGAAATTTCATCAAATCCATTCCATTACCTAGGCTTACAACTACACAAGTTATGTAAAAAATGTTTAAAATTTTTTTCAAAATTTTTAAAAATCGCTTAGGCTACGTTAAAAGTGCGTCAAATTTAACCCAAAAAACATGTTATTTTTGAATTTGTGAGATGTCATATTTTCATCAAAATTTCATCAAATCCATTCCATTACCTAGGCTTAAAACGACACATATAATGTAAAAAATGTTTAAAATTTTTTTCAAAATTTTTAAAAATCGCTTAGGCTACGTTAAAAGTGCGTCAAATTTAACCCAAAAAACATGTTATTTTTGAATTTGTGAGATGTCATATTTTCATCGAAATTTCATTAAATCCATTCCATTGCCTAGGCTTAAGACGACACAAATTATGTAAAAATGTTTAAAATTTTTTTCAAAATTTTTAAAAATCTCTTAGGCTACGTTAAAAGTGCGTCAAATTTAACCCAAAAAACATGTTATTTTTGAATTTGTGAGATGTCATATTTTCATCGAAATTTCATTAAATCCATTCCATTACCTAGGCTTAAGACGACACAAATTATGTAAAAAATGTTTAAAATTTTTTTCAAAATTTTTAAAAATCGCTTAGGCTACGTTAAAAGTGCGTGAAATTTAACCCAAAAAACATGTTATTTTTGAATTTGTGAGATGTCATATTTTCATCGAAATTTCATTAAATCCATTCCATTGCCTAGGCTTAAGACGACACAAATTATGTAAAAAATGTTTAAAATTTTTTTCAAGTGCGTCAAATTTAACCCAAAAAACATGTTATTTTTGAATTTGTGAGATGTCATATTTTCATCGAAATTTCATTAAATCCATTCCATTACCTAGGCTTAAAACGACACAAATTATGTAAAAAATGTTAAAATTTTTTTTCAAAATTTTTAAAAATCGCTTAGGCTACGTTAAAAGTGCGTCAAATTTAACCCAAAAAACATGTTATTTTTGAATTTGTGAGATGTCATATTTTCATCGAAATTTCATCAAATCCATTCCATTACCTAGGCTTACAACTACACAAGTTATGTAAAAAATGTTTAAAATTTATTTTAAAATTTTTAAAAATCGCTTAGGCTACGTTAAAAGTGCGTCAAATTTAACCCAAAAAACATGTTATTTTTGAATTTGTGAGATGTCATATTTTCATCGAAATTTCATTAAATCCATTCCATTGCCTAGGCTTAAGACGACACAAATTATGTAAAAAATGTTTACATTTTTTTCAAATTTTTAAAAATCGCTTAGGCTACGTTAAATGTGCGTCAAATTTAACCCAAAAAACATGTTATTTTTGAATTTGTGAGATGTTATTTTTGAATTTGTGAGATGTCATATTACCTAGGCTTACAACTACTCAAGTTATGTAAAAAATGTTTAAAATTTTTTTCAAAATTTTTAAAAATCGCTTAGGCTACGTAAAAAGTGCGTCAAATTTAACCCAAAAAACATGTTATTTTGAATTTGTGGGATGTCATATTTTCATCGAAATTTTATTAAATCTATTCCATTGCCTAGGCTTAAGACGACACAAATTATATAAAAAAATGTTTAAAATTTTTTTCAAAATTTTTAAAAATCGCTTAGGCTACGTTAAAAGTGCGTAAATTTAACCCAAAAAACATGTTATTTTTGAATTTTTGAGATGTCATATTTTCATCGAAATTTCATCAAATCCATTCCATTACCTATGCTTAAGGCGAGACAAATTATGTAAAAAATGTTTAAAATTTTTTTCAAAATTTTTAAAAATCGCTTAGGCTACGTTAAAAGTGCGTCAAATTTAACCCAAAAAACATGTTATTTTTGAATTTGTAAAATGTCATATTTTCATCGAAATTTCATTAAATCCATTCCATTGCCTAGGCTTAAGACGACACAAATTATGTAAAAATGTTTAAAATTTTTTTCAAAATTTTTAAAAATCGCTTAGGCTACGTTAAAAGTGCGTCAAATTTAACCCAAAAAACATGTTATTTTTGAATTTGTGAGATGTCATATTTTCATCGAAATTTCATCAAATCCATTCCATTACCTCGGCTTAAGGCGACACAAATTATGTAAAAAATGTTTAAAATTTTTTTCAAAATTTTTAAAAATCGTTAAAAGTGCGTCAAATTTAACCCAAAAAACATGTTATTTTTGAATTTGTGAGATGTCATATTTTCATCGAAATTTCATTAAATCCATTCCATTGCCTAGGCTAAAGACGACACAAATTATGTAAAAAATGTTTAAAATTTTTTTTCAAAATTTTTAAAAATCGCTTAGGCTACGTTAAAAGTGCGTCAAATTTAACCCAAAAAACATGTTATTTTTGAATTTGTGAGATTTCATATTTTCATCGTAATTTCATCAAATCCATTCCATTACCTAGGCTTAAAACGACACATATAATGTAAAAAATGTTTAAAATTTTTTTCAAAATTTTTAAAAATCGCTTAGGCTACGTTAAGGGTGCGTCAAATTTAACCCAAAAAACTTGTTATTTTTGAATTTGTGAGATGTCATATTTTGCATCGAAATTTCATCAAATCCATTCCATTACCTAGGCTTAAAACGACACATATAATGTAAAAAATGTTTAAAATTTTTTTCAAAATTTTTAAAAATCGCTTAGGCTACGTTAAGGGTGCGTCAAATTTAACTCAAAAAACTTGTTATTTTTGAATATGTGAGATGTCATATTTTCATCGAAATTTCATTAAATCCATTCCATTGCCTAGGTTTAAGACGGCACAAATTATGTAAAAAATGTTTAAAAATTTTTCAAAATTTTTAAAAATCGCTTAGGCTACGTTAACAGTGCGTCAGATTTAACCCGAAAAACATGTTATTTTTGAATTTGTGAGATGTCATATTTGCATCGAAATTTCATTAAATCCATTCCATTGCCTAGGCTTAAGATGACACAAATTATGTAAAAAATGTTTAAAATTTTTTTCAAAATTTTTAAAAATCGCTTAGGCTACGTTAAAAGTGCGTCAAATTTAACCCATTCACTCTGTGATTCTTCAACCGCACAGTCGTGTTTTTAAAAAGTGAAAAAAAAAAACAAACCAAAAAATCATTTTGCTAACATATTTTTAAACTTACATACAAAAACAATAATATATTGTATTAAATTGTAAAAACAATAACAAATTATTTTAAAAAACAACGGGAAAATAAATTCCTCACATTTCATTAAATAAACAATAAAATCAATTTCAATAAAACAAGTGCGGTGGCAGTGCATTGTTGTTGTTGTTATAGTGCGTGAAGATTACCTACCCAGTGGGGAAAAAACTATACACTTAAGTTTTGTTTTCTTGCAAAACCGAAAAATTTTATGACAATTATTTTTATATACTTTAAATTAAAAAAATATAAATAAAAAAAAATTAAAAATTGCATGAGTGTACCTAGCAGATGCAATTCTGAAAGGGAGCTTAGCTCCACTAGAAAAAACCTCTGGATCTCTGAGGAAGAATCACTGAAAAAATCATTGGATAATCTTCTGTCTCTAAGAGATAAAAAACGTACGCGTTCGTGTTCGCCAAACATTGTTACAACAGAAGACATTATTGATAAACCAAAAACGCAAGTAGGAATGGATAGTTATATAACCGTGGTTAAACGTCAGCGAAGCCCTAAATCCGCACAAATATCTTCAAAATCAAAAATTTCTAAAGACGATAAACCCACTGCGATAACGGATGGTAATAGGTTTGCTATCCTTCAGACAGATGAGCCAACAACATCCAAAAAAACATATAAACCCCCACCAATTTATTTGAGAGAGCCTACTTCTAGTGAGCTGGTAAAACCACTTATTACGGCAATCGGTAAAGATACTTTCAACGTCACATCAGTGAAGCACGGCAGCATCAGTGAAACTAAAATTCAGGTAAACCATGAAAACGACTACCGAAAATTGTCTGATGTCTTAGAAAAACAGAAAAGATCATTTTACACTTACCAACTCAAAAGTGCCAAAGGTCTTCAGGTCGTTATTAAAGGGATTGACCCATGCGTAGATATTGATGATGTAAAAACCGGATTGGAAGATAACGGTTTTAAAATAAAAACAGTAGGAAATATCAGGAACCGTGAAAAGACCCCTCAACCCATGTTTAGGGTTGAACTAGAACCAGGGGACGTTCTGCTAAAAAAGAGTGAAATTCACCCAATATATAACCTCAAATATCTTTTGCGTCGTAAGGTTACCGTTGAGGAGCCACATAAGCGTTCAGGACCCGTTCAGTGCCTAAACTGCCAAGAATTTGGCCACACTAAGGCTTACTGCTATACTTACGTATGTGGCGAACTTCACGGCACAACTCAGTGCAATAAGCCAAAGGCCGACGCAAGTGTTAAAAAATGCAGTAACTGTGGAGGTAACTACACTGCAAATTATAGAGGTTGCCCTGTCTATACTCATTTTAAGCGGTCAATGACAAATAAGTCATCGGTTTCTCCAGCAGCCCAGCAGCCAAATGTCATTGGCAAAAACAATTTTCCCCAGGTAGGCCATCCAACCCACTTCACAAACACGCAGAATACCAAACAATTTTCATATGCTAATGTGGTTAAATCCGACCAAAACTTGAACCAGCAACCCAAGCCCCAAATTTCCGATCCAAATTTTAGTAACCTAGAGGCAACTCTGCAGACTCTTGTTCAATCCATTAACACTTTTACCGTCTCTATAACCAACATGATGCAGGAAATGCTAAAAATGCAATCCACTATTTTACAGGCAATTTTAAAAAAATGAATTGGTTAAAAATATGTTTCTGGAACGCAAACGGCATTCGCCAACACAAAAACGAACTTGAGCACTTCCTTATGGAAAAGCAGATCGATATAATGATGATTGCTGAAACCCATTTGACAACTAACAGTTTTTTCAAAATTAATGGCTACATACTGTACGACACAAAAGATCCCCGTGGAAGATCTTGCGGAGGATCGGCAATTCTAATAAAATCCCGAATTAAATTAATGAACGAGACATGTGAGGAATATCTCCAAGCTACAAATATATGCCTTAATTATTTTCATGAAAAAATTGTTATATCCTCGATTTACTCACCACCACGATTTTCAATAACAGAAAGACAATATTCAATTTTTTTCAAATCACTTGGTCCTCGATTTTTAGCGGCTGGCGACTACAACGCTAAACACACTTTTTGGGGATCACGTTTAATTACCCCGAAAGGCCGTGTGCTTTTTGACACCGTTACCAAAATGGGCTTAGGTGTGATTTCAAGTGGACACCCCACTTATTGGCCGTCAGACCAACGCAAGATCCCAGACGTTATAGACTTTGGAGTTACAAAAAATTTTCCCTCAGAAGTGGAGCCTTCATTGGACTTGTCCTCAGATCACTCACCAACTATAATTTCTGTTTCGTTCCCCCAGGGGGTTGGTTCTCCGTTTTGTGACTTGGCGTTGACCGTCACTCGAGTTAATTGGATAAAATATAAGAAATATTTGAGTACACATTGTACGGAAAACATTGCCTTGAGAATGCCTGAGGATATTGATTTGTCGATTAACGAATTTTCTGAACACCTTAATCTAGCCGTACAACATGCCACCACTAGCCATATAAGATCCAGAAATGTGAGCAACAGAACATATTCGTTTGAAATTGAACAACTTCTAACAGAAAAAAGAAGAGTTAGAAGAGAGTGGCAACTTCGCAGGTCTCCCCAGCTTAAAAGCAGGCTACGAGAGTGCATAGCCCAGTTAAGAAATCTGCTCGAAATCCAAAGAATGGCTTCCCCTAAAAATTATCTGGAAGGTCTTGATGGTACCCCTCAAACCGACTATTCTCTATGGAAAGCGACAAAAGGTCTGAAAAGACCCGTAGTAGGTAAGCCACCTCTGCGAACTTCAACTGGAGATTGGGCAAGAAGCGATTCTGAAAAAGGGATGGTGTATGTTAATCATTTGAAAAACGTTTTTACTGCAAATGATACAGTGGATGATGTTGCTGAATTTCCGCCATATGCTGTTAGACCGCCTGTGCCTTTGAGACTTGAGTTTTCAAGATGTTGAAAATGTTATTCGTAACACAAACCCCAGGAAAGCTCCAGGTATTGATCAAATTACTGGTAAAATGCTTGAGCAGCTACCTCGTGTAGCTCGTAGAATTCTTCTTTTTATTTTTAACGCTATTTTACGTCTCGAGTATTATCCTGCCGAGTGGAAGGTGTCCATGATTACTATGATACCCAAACCATCTTGCGGAGGTAAAGTAGAATCATACAGACCAATAAGTCTACTGCCAACAATTTCAAAACTGTTCGAAAAATTGTTAATGGCAAAGTTGAGTCCAATGTTGAACACTGTGGGATGCATCCCTGATCATCAATTTGGCTTTCGGGCTAAACACAGCACAATAGAACAAACGCACAGACTAGTCAATGTCATAAGACAGACCTTTGAGGAGAAGAAGTATTGCTCAGCTCTATTCATTGACATTTCTCAAGCTTTTGATAAAGTATGGCACGAGGGCTTGATACACAAAATAAAGTTGAACTTGCCTGCAAATACACACAAGCTTCTGGAAAGCTACTTATGTGGGCGGAAGTTTGTTATCAGAGAAGGCGACTTTATAAGCCCAACTCAGCCAATCGAGGCAGGAGTTCCCCAAGGCAGCATACTGGGGCCTACTTTATATTTGATTTACGCCTCTGACATGCCAACGACACCCGGAATCCACACTTCAACTTTTGCAGACGATACAGCATTCTGCAGCGTACATGAAAGCCATCAAGTAGCTTCGCGAAATTTGCAGGAGTATATTTCAATATTAGAGATGTGGTTAAAACTTTGGAAAATTAAAGTTTATGAACAAAAGTGTACTCACGTTACATTCACGCTGCGTAAACAAACATGTTCAGCCATCCAAATCAACAATTCACCTATTCCGCAGCAAAATGAAGTTAAGTACCTTGGTATTCACCTGGACCGTAGGTGAACGTGGAAGTCTCACATAGATGCGAAAGTTACTCAGTTAAAGTTAAAAGCAGCTCAACTGAATTGGCTTATGGGCAGAAATTCTACATTGAAGCTGGATTGCAAACTTTTATTATACAACGCAATTCTAAAGCCTATATGGTGCTATGGAATTCAACTATGGGGCACCGCCTCCGCTTCAAACGTTGAAAAAATTCAAAGGCGACAAAACAAAATTCTTCGAACAATTACCGCAGCTCCATGGTACGTAAAAAACTCACGAATTCATAAGGATCTCTGTGTTCCTCTTGTATTTAAAAGACGAATTTTCAAAGTACGCAACCAGGCATATCAATAAATTGGAGCTTCATCCAAATCGTCTTGCACGCAATATACTTAATTTCGAAGGACACTCTCGGTTGAGAAGGAGAGACACCCTAGCCACCATCAGAACGTTAAATAGGTGATTTCACTGATATTGATCGTGCAAAACAAAACATTTTTGTCTAGCATTGGCTGGACTTAATTAATTTTATGTATTTAGTTTTAAGATTTGAATACTTATTGTTAGTTCACTTTGTGAAGATTCAATAAACAAATGAATGAGAGAAAAAAAAAAAACATTTAACCCAAAAAACATGTTATTTTTGAATTTGTGAGATGTCATATTTTCATCGAAATTTCATCAAATCCATTCCATTACCTAGGCTTAAAACGACACCTATAATGTAAAAAATGTTTAAAATTTTTTTCTTGATCTTCATTATTTGACTTTTTTTTTATAAATTAAATTGAAATGTTTTTTAAGCTTGAGGTCAGTTTTGTTTTTTATATAAAAATGTTTTAATTATATTCGATATTTCGTCTTCCTTCGGAAGACTTCTTCAGGAAAATTTTTTTTAGTTTTGTTTACAAAATCAAAAATATTTGAAAACATATTGAAAACAATTTTAACATACATAAAAACATTCAACATACATTGTAACAAAAAGTGAAAGTACATAAAAAGATTATTAACATAATGTTTTATACATAATTATCGATATTTTAATTAGCTAATTTACTACCCTATTCTTATTAATTAAATGCCTATAGTTCTGAGCTAAACTTTCTCTATCTTTTCTAAAATTAATTCTATTAGCTATTGGTACATCAATTATCTGCAACATCTCCAACATATACCGTTTTTTATAACTAGTTTCTGTATTTAATATTGAAACCTTATTAAAATCCGGATTGTGATTTAAATCACGACAATGTATCGACAAAGCCGTCTTCTGTGACGAATTAATATTCCTATATTTCTGATCAGACTTATGTCCTGCTAATCTAGTCTTCAATCTATTCTTTGTTGTTCCTACATAAACCTTATCACACTGTTCCCTATCATTACCGCCACAAGGCATTTTGTATACTAAATTTGACTTATCTAATTTATTCAATCTATCTTTTGTTTTACTAAATAATCCACCCACTGTTTTATAAATCCTATGTGCTATTTTATACTTTCTTTTATCAAATATACTAGTCCTTTGTAACCTTTCAGACAAACCAGGTACATAAGCCAACGATTTATATACTCTATTACTACTATCATGCTGTCTAATTAATTTGCAAACAAGGGCTTTAGGAAAACTATTATCATATAATATACTCTTCAAAATAGTTTCATTCTTCTTATGAAATCTAATATCGCTTATATTAAATACTCTGTCTATAAGATTTTTAGCTGTATTTATTATCACTTTCTTTGGATGTTTTGAGAAATAATTTATTATTCTTCCAGAAGATGTTGGTTTCTGATACCAATCTATTAATAAATTATTACCTTTTCTCATAACTAATGTATCTAAATATGCAATTCTATTGTTTAATTCACGTTCAATAGTGAATTTAATGCATGAGTCAAAAGAGTTCAAAGTTGATAATAACAAACTAACAACATCTTTATTTATAATACAAAATAAGTCATCTACGTACTTAGTTAAGATCTTAGGCTTAATTCTCAATTTCTCAAGACATGAATCCAATAAATTCTCCAACACAATATCTGCTACAACAGGGGAAGCTGGAGATCCCATAGGAAGCCCTTTATTTTGTGAAAAGATTTTATTATCATATTGAAAATATCTGTTATCAATTAAACAAAATCTAAGAATTCGTAAAAATAAGTTCTTATTCATATTTGTGAATTCTGATAATCTGCTCCAGTTATCTTCAATAATATCAATTGCAAGTTCAACCGGCACACTAGGAAAAAGTGAGACAACATCTAAAGATATTAATTGTTCACTATTCTCAATCCTTATGTTTTTAGTTCTATCTCTAAATTGAATAGAATTTTTAACATTATACTTAGGATTCACTGTTATGTTTTTAAGAATGTGAGTAATATATTTGCGAAGTTCATATGATGGTGAATTAATAGATGAGCATATTGGTCTCAAAGGAAAATCTTCTTTATGGATTTTCGGTAAACCATATAATCTGGGAGCTACTGCTATGTTTGTTATCAAACTTTTCTTCTCTAAAGGTGAAACAATATTAAATTTAAATAACTCATCAATAAAGTTATTATTTAGCCTTTGTAATCTAGTAGATGGATCTTTATTTAATATTTGGTATGTGGAAGTATCACTTAGAATATTATTTATTCTAGAAATATAATCCATCCTATTCATAACCACAGTCGTGTTACCTTTATCAGCTTTTAAAACCAGTACATCCTTATTTTGTTTTAAAAATTTTTTCGCGTCAAATTTAACCCAAAAAACATGTTATTTTTGAATTTGTGAGATGTCATATTTTCATCGAAATTTCATTAAATCCATTCCATTACCTAGGCTTAAAACGACACATATAATGTAAAAAATGTTTAAAATTTTTTTTTAATTTTTTAAAAATCGCTTAGGCTACGTTAAAAGTGCGTCAAATTTAACCCAAAAAACATGTTATTTTTGAATTTGTGAGATGTCATATTTTCATCGAAATTTCATCAAATCCCTTCCATTACCTAGGCTTAAAACCTTACATATAATGTAAAAAATATTTAAAATTTTTTTCAAAATTTTTAAAAATCGCTTAGGCTACGTTAAAAGTGCGTCAAATTTAACCCAAAAAAACATGTTATTTTTAAATTTGTGAGATGTCATATTTTCATCGAAATTTCATTAAATCCTTTTCATTACCTAGGCTTAAAACGACACAAATTATGTAAAAAATGTTTAAAATTTTTTTCAAAATTTTTAAAAATCGCTTAGGCTACGTTAAAAGTGCGTCAAATTTAACCCAAAAAACATGTTATTTTTGAATTTGTGAGATGTTATATTTTCATCGAAATTTCATCAAATCCATTCCATTACCTAGGCTTAAAACGCCACATATAATGTAAAAAATGTTTAAAATTTTTTTTTGGGTACCGGGGGATGTTATTCTCAAAAAGAATGAAACTCCCCCAATTTATAACCTTAAATTTCTTCTTCATCGCAGAGTTACCGTTGAGGAGCCGCACAAGCGTTTAGGGCCCGTTCAATGCCTAAACTGCCAGGAATTTGGCCACACAAAGGCTTACTGTAAGTTGCCCACAGTTTGTGTGGTGTGTGGAGAACTGCACGGCACATCACAGTGCCAAAAGTCAAAAACTGACTCAAGTGTTAAAAAATGCAGTAACTGTGGAGGCAACCACACTGCAAATTACAGGGGCTGCCCTGTCTATACCCACTTTAAGCAGTCAATGACAAATAAGTCATCAATCACCTATAAACAACCCCAGCAGCCAAACATAATTCATACAAACAATTTTCCGCAGATAGGCCAGTCAACCAGCCAAATAATTATGCAAAACCCCAAATAAGTTTCATATGCTAGTGTGGTCAAAACCGATACACAAAACTTGAATCAGGAGCCCAAGCCCCAAAATTCCGATCAAAATTTTACCAATCTTGAGGCAACTCTTCAGACTCTTGTTCAGTCCATAAACACATTTACGGTTTCTATGACGAACATGATGCAGGAAATGCTGAAAATGCAATCCACTATTTTGCAGGCAATTTTAACAAAATGAATTGTTTTAAAATATGTTTCTGAAACGCAAACGGCATCCGCCAACACAAAAATTAACTTGAGCACTTCCTTATGGAAAAACAAATTGACATAATGCTGATTGCTGAAACCCACTTGACAAGCAACAGTTATTTCAAAATTAATGGCTACATACTGTACGACACAAAAGATCCCCGTGGAAGATCTTGCGGAGGATCGGCAATTCTAATAAAATCCAGAATTAAACACTTTTTAATGAACGAGACATGTGAGGAGTATCTCCAAGCAACTAATATATGCATTGAATATTTGCATGAAAAAATCGTTATTTCCTCAATCTACTCACCGCCACGCTTTTCAATAACAGAAAGCCAATACTCAAATTTCTTCAAATCACTTGGTCCTAGATTTTTAGCGGCTGGCGACTATAACGCAAAACACACTTTTTGGTGATCACGTTTAATTACTTCGAAAGGCCGTGTGCTTTTTAACACCGTTTCCAAAATGGGCTTAGATGTGGTTTCAAGCGGACATCCCACTTATTGGCCGTCAGACCGACAAAAGATCCCAGATGTCATAGATTTTGGAGTTGCGAAAAATTTTCCCTTAGAGTGGATGCAAGTGGAGCCTTCATTAGATTTGTCATCAGATCACTCTCCCACTATAATCTCTGTTTCGTTCCCCCACGAGATTGACTAACCGTTAACTGTCAATAGAGTTAATTGGTTAAAATACAAAAAATTTTTGAGTACACATTGTACTGAAAATATCGCCTTGAGAACGCCTGAGGATATTGATGTGTCAATTAACGATTTTTCTGAAAACCTCAAACTGGCAGTACAGCATGCTACCACTAGTCATATAAGATCCAGAAATGAAACCAATAGAACTTATTCGTCTGAAATTGAGCAACTTCTGTCAGAAAAAAGAAGAGTCAGAAGAGAATGGCAACTTCGCAGATCTCCCCAGCTTAAAACTAGGCTACGGGAATGCATAACTCAGTTAAGAAATCTGCTTGAAGTCCATAGAATTGCTTCCCTTAAAACATATTTGGAAAGCCTTGATGGTACTCCTCAATCTGATTATTCCTTGTGGAAAGCGACAAAAGGTTTAAAAAGACCCGTAATAGGTAAGCCACCTTTGCGAACTTCAACTGGCGACTGGGCAAGAAGCGACTCTGAAAAGGGGATGTTGTATGTCGATCATTTGCGAAACGTTATTATCACAAATGATTCAGAGAATAATACAGCGGAATTACCACCATATGTTGTTAGACCTCCTGTGTCTTTGAGATTTAATTTTCAAGATGTCGAAAACGTTATCGGTAATACAAACCCCAGGAAAGCTCCAGGCATTGATCAAATTACTGGTAAATTGCTCGAACAGTTACCTCGTGTAGCTAGAAGAGTTCTACTTTTTATTTTTAACGCCATTTTACGCCTTGAGTATTATCCTGTAGAGTGGAAGGTCTCAATGATTACTATGATACCCAAGCCAGGGAAGGATCTGACAAAGGTAGAATCATATAGACCAATAAGTCTACTACCAACAATTTCAAAACTGTTCGAAAAATTGTTAATGGCGAAGTTGAGTCCAATATTGAACAATGTGGGGTGTATCCCTGATCATCAATTTGGTTTTCGGGCTAAACATAGCACCATAGAACAAACGCACAGACTAGTCAATGTCATAAGACAGACCTTTGAGGAGAAGAAGTATTGCTCAGCTCTATTCATCGACATTTCTCAAGCTTTCGATAAAGTGTGGCACGACGGGTTGATGCACAAAATAAAGTTAAACTTGCCTGTAAATACTCACAAGCTTCTGGAAAGCTACTTTTATGGGCGGAAGTTTATTATCAGAGAAGGCGATTTTATAAGCCCAACTCAGCCAATCGAAGCAGGTGTTCCCCAAGGCAGCATACTGGGGCCTACTTTATACTTGATTTACGCCTCTGACATGCCAACGACATCCGGAATCCATACTTCAACCTTTGCAGATGACACAGCGTTTTTGAGTGTTCATGAAAACCACCAATTAGCTTCACGAAATTTACAGGAATACATTTCAATATTAGAGAAATGGCTAAAACTTTGGAAAATCAAAGTTAATGAACAAAAATGTACTCATGTCACATTCACTCTGTGTAAGCAAACATGTGGGCCTATCCAAATAAACAACTCACTTATTCCGCAACACAGTGAAGTCAAGTACCTTGGTATACACCTCGACCGTAGGCTAACGTGGAAGTCTCACATTGAAGCAAAAGTCACTCAGATGAAACTAAAAGCAGCGCAACTAAATTGGCTTATGGGCAGAAACTCGACATTGCAGTTGGATTGCAAACTTCTGTTATACAATGCAATTCTAAAACCTATATGGTGCTACGGAATTCAATTATGGGGCACCGCCTCAGCGTCAAATATTGAAAAAATTCAAAGGCGACAAAACCAAATTCTTCGAACGATTACTGCAGCTCCATGGTACGTAAAAAATTCACGAATTCATAACGATCTGAGTGTTCCGCTGGTAAAAGAGGAATTTTCCAAGTACGCGACAAGGTATGTCAGTAAACTGGAACTTCATCCAAACCCTCTTGCGCGCAATATACTTAATTTTGGCGGCCACACTCGGCTTAAAAGAAGGGATACCGCTGCCACCATCAGATTGCTCAATAGGTGATTTTACCGAAATAGCTCCCGCATAATAAAACTTTTTGTCTAGCATTGGCCGGACTTAAGAATCCCATTTTTATACCCTTCACAAAAATGTTAAGGGTATATATAAGTTTGTGATTCCGTTTGTAATTTCTACAGTTTTTTTTTGCGACCCTATAAAGTATATATATTCTGAATCAGAATTAATGGAAAAGTCGATTAAGCGATGTCCGTCTGTCCGTCTGTCCGCTGTTGAAATACCGTTTCTGAGAAAACCATTAGACTTAGAAACTTTTTTCTTTCACCATTCTTTTACCCCATCGATTCATGGGTTTGCTATTGAAATTCAGTAATATCGGTCCACGTATAGCTGAGATATATTCAAAATTCCGAAAAAAGCCATTTTTTTTGCAGTTTTGTATGAAAATTTTTGAAAACAAAAGTTGTTCGTTTTGCTTCAAACTTCACACACTTATTAAGCATGGTGACTAAAAGGCAAAAAATTTTTTTTTCAGATATCGGTCCATATATACCCGAGATATAGCTCAAATCGGATTTTTAATGAAAATGTCGCATAGGCGAAGCTAAATAACTTTTTTTTGCTCAAAAGCAGTTCTGGTAATAAAATTAGGTTACATAAATATGGAAAATGAAAATTTCCGATATCGGTCCATATATACCCGAGATATAGCCTAGACCGGGTTTTTCATGAAAATGTCGCGTAAGCGAACTTAAACAACTTTTTTGTGCTCAAAAGCAGTTCTGGTAATGAAATAGGGTCATATAAATATGAGAAATGAAAATTTTCGATATCGGTCCATATATACCCGAGATATAGCCCAAATCGGGGTTTTCATGAAAATGTCGCGTAAGCGAACTTAAACAACTTTTTTGTGCTCAAAAGCAGTTCTGGTAATGAAATAGGGTCATATAAATATGAAAAATGAAAATTTCCGATATCGGTCTATATATACCCGAGATATAGCGCAAACCGGGTTTTTCATGAAAATGTCGCGTAAGCGAACTTAAACAACTTTTTTTCGCTTAAAACAGTTCTGGTAATAAGATGAGGTTATATAAATATGGAAAATGAAAATTTCCGATATCGGTCCATATATACCAGAGATATAGCCTAAACCGTGGTTTTCATGAAAATGCCGCGTAAGCGAACTTAAACAACTTTTTTCACCTTAAAGCAGTTCTGGTAATAAAATAAGGTTATATAAATATGGAAAATTAAAATTTCCGATATCGGTTCATATATACCCGATATATAGCTTAACAGGTTTTTTGATGAAAATGCCGAGTAAACAACTTTTTTGTGCTCAAAAGCAGTTCTGGTAATGCAATAAGGTTATATAAATATGGAAAAAGAAAAAATCCGATATCGGTCCATATATACTCGAGATATAGCCTGAACCGATTTTTCCAATAACATTTTTTTTTTACTGAAAAGCAATTCTTGTTATAAAAGAAGGTTAAGAAAATAGAGAAAATTAAAATTTCTGATATCGGTCCATATATACCCGAGATATAGCCTAAATCGGGTTTTTCATGAAAATATCGCGTAAGCGAACTTAAACAATTTGTTGTGCTCAAAAGCAGTTCTGGTAATGATATAAGGTTATATCAATATGGAAAATTAAAATTTTCGATATCGGTCCATATATACCCGAGATATAGCCTGAACCGATTTTTCCATTAAAAATTTTTTTTTTTTTTGCTGGAAAGCAATTTTCGTTATAAAAGAAGGTTACTAAAATACAGAAAATAGAAAAATCCGATATCGGTTCATATATAACCGAGCATATTTAGGTCACATTTTTAATATACTATACATATTCGTGACTATCGTGAAGGGTATTTTAGATTCGGCCCAGCCGAATATACTACACTCTTACTTGTTTAAATTTAGTGTTAAGATTTGAATACTTATTGTTAGTTCATTTGGAAGATTCAATAAATAAAAAATGCTACAAAAAAAAAAAAAAAAAATTTTTTGAATTTGTGAGATGTCATATTTTCATCGAAATTTCATTAAATCCATTCCATTGCTTAACTTTAAGACGACACAAATTATGTAAAAAATGTTTAAAATTTTTTTCAAAATTTTTAAAAATCGCTTAGGTTATGTTAAAAGTGCGTCAAATTTAACCCAAAAAACATGTTATTTTTGAATCTGTGAGATGTCATACTTTCATCGAAATTTCATCAAATCCATTCCATTACCTAGGCTTAAAACGACACATATAATGTAAAAAATGTTTAAAATTTTTTTCAAAATTTTTAAAATCGCTTAGGCTACGTTAAAAATGCGTCAAATTTAACCCAAAAAACATGTTATTTTTGAATTTGTGAGATGTCATATTATCATCGAAATTTCATCAAATCCATTCCATTACCTAGGCTTAAAACGACACATATAATGTAAAAAATGTCTAAAATTTTTTTCAAAATTTTTAAAATTCGCTTAGGCTACGTTAAAAGTGCGTCAAATTTAACCCAAAAAACATGTTATGTTTGAATTTGTGAGATGTCATATTTTCATCGAAATTTCATCAAATCCATTCCATTACCCAGGCGTTAAACGACACATATAATGTAAAAAATTTTTAAAATTTTTTTCAAAATTTTTAAAAATCGCTTAGGCTACGTTAAAAGTGCGTCAAATTTAACCCAAAAAACTTGTTATTTTTGAATATGTGAGATGTCATATTTTCATCGAAATTTCATTTAATCCATTCCATTGCCTAGGCTTAAGACGACACAAATTATGTAAAAAATTTGTAAAATTTTTTTCAAAATTTTTAAAAATCGCTTAGGCTACGTTAAAAGTGCGTCAAATTTAACCCAAAAAACATGTTATTTTTGAATATGTGAGATGTCATATTTTCATCGAAATTTCATCAAATCCATTCCATTACCTAGGCTTAAAACGACACATATAATGTAAAAATTTTTTTAAATTTTTTTCAAAATTTTTAAAAATTGCTTGGCTACGTTAAAAGTGCGTCAAATTTAACCCAAAAAACATGTTATTTTTGAATATGTGAGATGTCATATTTTCATCGAAATTTCATTAAATCCATTCCATTGCCTAGGCTTAAAACGACACATACAATGTAAAAAATGTTTAAAATTTTTTTCACAATTTTTAAAAATCGCTTAGGCTACGTTAAAAATGCGTCAAATTTAACCCAAAAAACATGTTATTTTTGAATTTGTGAGATGTCATATTTTCATCGAAATTTCATCAAATCCATTCCATTTCCTAGGCTTAAAACGACACATATAATGTAAAAAATGTTTAAAATTTTTTTCAAAATTTTTAAAAATCACTTAGGCTACGTTAAAAGTGCGTCAAATTTAACCCAAAAAACATGTTATTTTTGAATTTGTGAGATGTCATATTTTCATCGAAATTTCATCAAATCCATTCCATTACCTAGGCTTAAAACGACACATATAATGTAAAAAATGTCTAAAATTTTTTTCAAAATTTTTAAAATTCGCTTAGGCTACGTTAAAAATGCGTCAAATTTAACCCAAAAAACATGTTATTTTTGAATTTGTGAGATGTTATATTTTCATCGAAATTTCATCAAATCCATTCCATTACCTAGGCTTAAGACGACACATATAATGTAAAAAATGTTTAAAATTTTTTTCACAATTTTAAAAAATCGCTTAGGCTACGTTAAAAATGCGTCAAATTTAACCCAAAAAACATGTTATTTTTGAATTTGTGAGATGTTATATTTTCATCGAAATTTCATCAAGTCCATTCCATTGCCTAGGCTTAAAACGACACATATAATGTAAAAAATGTTTAAAATTTTTTCAAAATTTTTAAAAATCGCTTAGGCTACGTTAAATTAAAAGTGCGTCAAATTTAACCCAAAAAAACATGTTATTTTTGAATTTGTGAGATGTCATATTTTCATCGAAATTTCATCAAATCCATTCCATTACCTAGGCTTAAAACGACACATATAATCTAAAAAATGTTAAAATTTTTTTTCAAAATTTTTAAAAATCGCTTAGGCTACGTTAAAAGTGCGTCAAATTTAACCCAAAAAACATGTTATGTTTGAATTTGTGAGATGTCATATTTTCATCGAAATTTCATCAAATCCATTCCATTACGCAGGCGTTAAACGACACATATAATGTAAAAAATGTTTAAAATTTTTTTCAAAATTTTTAAAAATCGCTTAGGCTACGTTAAAAGTGCGTCAAATTTAACCCAAAAAACATGTTATTTTTGAATTTGTGAGATTTCATATTTTCATCGAAATTTCATCAAATCCATTCCATTACCTAGGCTTAAAACGACACATATAATGTAAAAAATGTTTAAAATTTTTTTCAAAATTTTTAAAATCGTTTAGGCTACGTTAAAAGTGCGTCAAATTTAACCCAAAAAACATGTTATTTTTGAATATGTGAGATGTCATATTTTCATCGAAATTTCATTTAATCCATTCCATTGCCTAGGTTTAAAACGACACAAATTATGTAAAAAATTTTTAAAATTTTTTTCAAAATTTTTAAAAATCGCTTAGGCTACGTTAAAACTGCGTCAAATTTAACCCAAAAAACATGTTATTTTTGAATTTGGGAGATGTCATATTTTCATCGAAATTTCATCAAATCCATTCCATTACCTAGGCTTAAAACGACACATATAATGTAAAAATTTTTTTAAATTTTTTTCAAAATTTTTAAAAATTGCTTAGGCTACGTTAAAAGTGCGTCAAATTTAACCCAAAAAACATGTTATTTTTGAATATGTGAGATGTCATATTTTCATCGAAATTTCATTAAATCCATTCCATTGCCTAGGCTTAAAACGACACATATAATGTAAAAAATGTTTAAAATTTTTTTCAAAATTTTTAAAAATCGCTTAGGCTACGTTAAAAGTGCATCAAATTTAACCCAAAAAACATGTTATTTTTGAATTTGTGAGATGTCATATTTTCATCGAAATTTCATCAAATCCATTCCATTACCTAGGCTTAAAACGACACATATAATGTAAAAAATGTTTAAAATTTTTTTCAAAATTTTTAAAAATCGCTTAGGCTACGTTAAAAGTGCGTCAAATTTACCCAAAAAACATGTTATTTTTGAATTTGGGAGATGTCATATTTTCATCGAAATTTCATCAAATCCATTCCATTACCTAGGCTTAAAACGACACATATAATGTAAAAAATGTTTAAAATTTTTTTCAAAATTTTTAAAATCGTTTAGGCTACGTTAAAAGTGCGTCAAATTTAACCCAAAAAACATGTTATTTTTGAATATGTGAGATGTCATATTTTCATCGAAATTTCATCAAATCCATTCCATTGCCTAGGCTTAAAACTACACATATAATGTAAAAAATGTTTAAAATTTTTTTCAAAATTTTTAAAAATCGCTTAGGCTACGTTAAAAGTGCGTCAAATTTAACCCAAAAATATGCTATTTTTGAATTTGTGAGATGTCATATTTTCATCGAAATTTCATCAAATCCATTCCATTACCTAGGCTTAAAACGACACATATAATGTAAAAAATGTTTAAAATTTTTAAAAATCGCTTAGGCTACGTTAAAAGTGCGTCAAATTTAACCCAAAAAACATGTTATTTTTGAATTTGAGAGATTTCATATTTTCACCGAAATTTCATCAAATCCATTCCATTACCTAGGCTTAAAACGACACATATAATGTAAAAAATGTTTAAAATTTTTTTCAAAATTTTTAAAATCGCTTAGGCTACGTTAAGGGTGCGTCAAATTTAACCCAAAAAACTTGTTATTTTTAAATATGTGAGATGTCATATTTTCATCGAAATTTCATTAAATCCATTCCATTGCCTAGGTTTAAGACGACACAAATTATGTAAAAAATTTTTAAAATTATTTTCAAAATTTTTAAAAATCGCTTAGGCTACGTTAAAAGTGCGTCAAATTTAACCCAAAAAACATGTTATTTTTAAATTTGTGAGATGTCATATTTTCATCGAAATTTCATTAAATCCATTCCATTGCCTAGGCTTAAGACGACACAAATTAAGTAAAAAATGTTTAAAATTTTTTTCAAAATTTTTAAAAATCGCTTAGGCTACGTTAAAAGTGCGTCAAATTTAACCCAAAAAACATGTTATTTTTGAATTTGCGAGATGTCATATTTTCATCGAAATTTCATCAAATCCATTCCATTACCTAGGCTTAAAACGACACATATAATGTAAAAAATGTTTAAAATTTTTTTCAAAATTTTAAAAATCGCTTAGGCTACGTTAAAAGTGCGTCAAATTTAACCCAAAAAACATGTTATTTTTGAATTTGTGAGATGTCATATTTTCATCGAAATTTCATCAAATCCATTGCATTACCTAGGCTTAAAACGACACATATAATGTAAAAAATGTTTAAAATTTTTTTCAAAATTTTTAAAAATCGCTTAGGCTACGTTAAAAGTGCGTCAAATTTAACCCAAAAAACATGTTATTTTTGAATTTGTGAGATGTCATATTTTCATCAAATCCATTCCATTATCTAGGCTTAAAACGACACATATAATGTAAAAAATGTTTAAAAATTTTTTCAAAATTTTTAAAAATCGCTTAGGCTACGTTAAAAGTGCGTCAAATTTAACCCAAAAAACATGTTATTTTTGAATTTTTGAGATATCATATTTTCATCGAAATTTCATTAAATCCATTCCATTGCCTAGGCTTAAGACGACACAAATTATGTACAAAAAATTTAAAATTTTTTCAAAATTTTTAAAAATCGCTTAGGCTACGTTAAAAGTGCGTAAAATTTAACCCAAAAAACATCTTATTTTTGAATTTGTGAGATGTCATATTTTCATCGAAATTTCATCAAATCCATTCCATTACCTAGGCTTAAAACGACACATATAATGTAAAAAATGTTTAAAATTTTTTTCAAAATTTTTACAAATCGCTTAGGCTACGTTAAAAGTGCGTCAAATTTAACCCAAGAAACATGTTATTTTTTAATTTTTGAGATGTCATATTTTCATCGAAATTTCATCAAATCCATTCCATTGCCTAGGCTTAAAACGACACATATAATGTAAAAAATGTTTAAAATTTTTTTCAAAATTTTTAAAAATCGCTTAGGCTACGTTAAAAGAGCGTCAAATTTAACCCAAAAAACATGTTATTTTTGAATTTGTGAGATGTCATATTTTCATCGAAATTTCATTAAATCCATTCCATTGCCTGGGCTTAAGACGACACAAATTATGTAAAAAATGTTTAAAATTTTTTTCAAAATTTTAAAAAATCGCTTAGCCTACGTTAAAAGTGCGTCAAATTTAACAAAAAAACATGTTATTTTTGAATTTGTGAGATGTCATATTTTCATCGAAATTTCGTCAAATCCATTGCATTACCTAGGCTTAAAACGACACATATAATGTAAAAAATGTTTAAAATTTTTTTCAAAATTTTTAAAAATCGCTTAGGCTACGTTAAAAGTGCGTCAAATTTAACCCAAAAAACATGTTATTTTTGAATTTGTGAGATGTCATATTTTCATCAAATCCATTCCATTATTTAGGCTTAAAACGACACATATAATGTAAAAAAATGTTTAAAAATTTTTTCAAAATTTTTAAAAATCGCTTAGGCTACGTTAAAAGTGCGTCAAATTTAACCCAAAAAACATGTTATTTTTGAATTTGTGAGATATCATATTTTCATCGAAATTTCATTAAATCCATTCCATTGCCCAGGCTTAAGACGACACAAATTATGTAAAAAAAATTTAAAATTTTTTCAAAATTTTTAAAAATCGCTTAGGCTACGTTAGAAGTGCGTCATATTTAACCCAAAAAACATGTTATTTTTGAATTTGTGAGATGTCATATTTTCATCGAAATTTTATCAAATCCATTCCATTACCTAGGCTTAAAACGACACGCTTAGGCTACGTTAAAAGTGCGTCAAATTTAACCCAAAAAACATGTTATTTTTGAATTTGTGAGATGTCATATTCTCATCGAAATTTCATTAAATCCATTCCATTGCCTAGGCTTTAAACGACACATATAATGTAAAAATTGTTAAAAATTTTTTTCAAAATTTTAAAAAATCCCTTACACTACGTTAAAAGTGCGTCAAATTTAACCCAAAAAACATGTTATTTTTGAATATGTGAGATGTCATATTTTCATCGAAATTTCATTAAATCCATTCCATTGCCTAGGCTTAAGACGACACATATAATGTAAAAAATGTTTAAAATTTTTTTCAAAGTTTTTAAAAATCGCTTAGGCTACGTTAAAAGTGCGTCAAATTTAACCCAAAAAACATGTTATTTTTGAATTTGTGATATGTCATATTTTCATCGAAATTTCATCAAATCCATTCCATTACCTAGGCTTAAAACGACACATATAATGTAAAAAATGTTTAAAATTTTTTTCAAAATTTTTAAAAATCGCTTAGGCTACGTTAAAAGTGCGTCAAATTTAACCCAAAAAACATGTTATGTTTGAATTTGTGAGAAGTCATATTATCATCGGAATTTCATCAAATCCATTCTATTACCCAGGCGTAAAACGACACATATAATGTAAAAAAATGTTTAAAATTTTTTTCAAAATTTTTAAAAATCGCTTAGGCTACGTTAAAAGAGCGTCAAATTTAACCCAAAAAACATGTTATTTTTGAATTTGTGAGATGTCATATTTTCATCGAAATTTCATTAAATCCATTCCATTGCCTAGGCTTAAAACGACACAAATTATGTAAAAAATGTTTAAAATTTTTTTCAAAATTTTAAAAAATCGCTTAGGCTACGTTTAAAGTGCGTCAAATTTAACCCAAAAAACATGTTATTTTTGAATATGTGAGATGTCATCGAAATTTCATTAAATCCATTCCATTGCCTAGGCTTAAGACGACACATATAATGTAAAAAATAATTAAAATTTTTTTCAAAATTTTTACAAATCGCTTAGGCTACGTTAAAAGTGCGTCAAATTTAACCCAAAAAACATGTTATTTTTGAATTTGTGAGATGTCATATTTTCATCAAATCCATTCCATTATCTAGGCTTAAAACGACACATATAATGTAAAAAATGTTTAAAAATTTTTTCAAAATTTTTAAAAATCGCTTAGGCTACGTTAAAAGTGCGTCAAATTTTACCCAAAAAACATGTTATTTTTGAATTTGTGAGATATCATATTTTCATCGAAATTTCATTAAATCCATTCCATTGCCCAGGCTTAAGACGACACAAATTATGTAAAAAAAATTTAAAATTTTTTCAAAATTTTTAAAAATCGCTTAGGCTACGTTAGAAGTGCGTCATATTTAACCCAAAAAACATGTTATTTTTGAATTTGTGAGATGTCATATTTTCATCGAAATTTCATTAAATCCAGTCCATTGCCTAGGCTTAAGACGACACATATAATGTAAAAAATAATTAAAATTTTTTTCAAAATTTTTACAAATCGCTTAGGCTACGTTAAAAGTGCGTCAAATTTAACCCAAAAAACATGTTATTTTTGAATTTGTGAGATGTCATATTTTCATCGAAATTTCATTAAATCCATTCCATTGCCTAGGCTTTAAACGACACATATAATGTAAAAATTGTTTAAAATTTTTTTCAAAATTTTAAAAAATCGCTTAGGCTACGTTAAAAGTGCGTCAAATTTAATCCAAAAAACATGTTATTTTTACATATGTGAGATGTCATCGAAATTTCATTAAATCCTTTCCATTGCCTAGGCTTAAGACGACACATATAATGTAAAAAATGTTTAAAATTTTTTTCAAAGTTTTTAAAAATCGCTTAGGCTACGTTAAAAGTGCGTCAAATTTAACCCAAAAAACTTGTTATTTTTGAATTTGTGATACGTTAAAAGTGCGTCAAATTTAACCCAAAAAACATGTTATGTTTGAATTTGTGAGAAGTCATATTATCATCGGAATTTCATCAAATCCATTCTATTACCCAGGCGTAAAACGACACATATAATGTAAAAAGTGTTTAAAATTTTTTTCAAAATTTTTAAAAATCGCTTAGGCTACGTTAAAAGTGCGTCAAATTTAACCCAAAAAACATGTTATTTTTGAATATGTGAGATGTCATATTTTCATCGAAATTTCATTAAATCCATTCCATTGCCTAGGCTTAGAACGACACATATAATGTAAAAAATGTTTAAAATTTTTTTCAAAATTTTTAAAAATCGCTTAGGCTACGTTAAAAGTGCGTCAAATTTAAACCAAAAAACATGTT
>CAJZCA010000002.1:0-83946 GCA_914767995.1 Thecocarcelia acutangulata | reverse complement strand
GAACTTAAACAACTTTTTTGTGCTCAAAAGCAGTTCTGGTAATGAAATTAGGTTACATAAATATGAAAAATGAAAATTTTCGATATCGGTCCATATATACCCGAGATATAGCCCAAATCGGATTTTTAATGAAAATGTCCCATAGGCGAAGCTAAATAACTTTTTTTTGCTCAAAAGCAGTTCTGGTAATTATATAAGGTTACATAAATATGGAAAATGAAAATTTCCGATATCGGTCCATATATACCCGAGATATAGCCCAAACCTGGTTTTTCATGAAAATGTCGCGTAAGCGAACCTAAACAACCTTTTTGTGCTCAAAAGCAGTTCTGGTAATGAAATAGGGTTATATAAATATGAAAAATGAAAATTTTCGATATCGGTCCATATATACCCGAGATATAGCCTAGACCGGGGTTTTCATGAAAATGCCGCGTAAGCGAACTTAAACAACTTTTTTGTGCTCAAAAGCAGTTCTGGTAATGAAATAGGGTTATATAAATATGAAAAATTAAAATTTTCGATATCGGTCCATATATACCCGAGATATAGCCCAAACCGGGGTTTTCATGAAAATGCCGCGTAAGCGAACATAAACAACTTTTTTGTGCTCAAAAGCAGTTCTGGTAATGAAATTAGGTTACATAAATATGGAAAATGGAAATTTCCGATATCGGTCCATATATACCCGAGATATAGCCTAGAACAGGGTTTTCGTAAAAATGCCGCGTAAGCGAACTTAACAGCTTTTTTGTGCTCAAAAGCAGTTCTGGTAATGAAATTAGGTTACATAAATATGAAAAATGAAAATTTTCGATGTCGGTCCATACATACCCGAGATATAGCCCAAATCGGGTTTTTCATGAAAATGTCGCGTAAGCGAACTTAAACAACTTTTTTGTGCTCAAAAGCAGTTCTGGTAATGGAATAGGGTGATATAAATATGAAAAATGAAAATTTTCGATATCGGTCCATATATACCCGATATATAGCCTAGACCGGGGTTTTCATGAAAATGCCGCGTAAGCGAACTTAAACAACTTTTTTGTGCTCAAAAGCAATTCTGGTAATGAAATTGGGTTACATAAATATGAAAAATGAAAATTTTCGATATCGGTCCATATATACCCGAGATATAGCCTAGACCGGGGTTTTCATGAAAATGCCGCGTAAGCGAACATAAACAACTTTTTTGTGCTCAAAAGCAATTCTGGTAATGAAATTGGGTTACATAAATATGAAAAATGAAAATTTCCGATATCGGTCCATATATACCCGAGATATAGCTCAAACCGGGGTTTTCATGAAAATGTCGCGTAAGCGAACTTACACAACTTTTTTGTGCTCAAAAGCAGTTCTGGTAATGAAATAGGGTTATATAAATATGAAAAATGAAAATTTTCGATATCGGTCCATATATACCCGAGATATAGCCTAGACCGGGGTTTTCATGAAAATGCCGCGTGAGCGAACTTAAACAACTTTATTGTGCTCAAAAGCAGTTCTGGTAATGAAATTAGGTTAATAAATATGAAAAATGAAAATTTCCGATATCGGTCCATATATACCCGAGATATAGCCCAAATCGGGTTTTTCATGAAAATGTCGCGTAAGCGAACTTAAACAACTTTTTTGTGCTCAAAAGCAGTTCTGATAATGAAATAAGATTACATAAATATGAAAAATGAAAATTTTCGATGTCGGTCCATATATACCCGAGATATAGCCTAAGCTGCGGTTTTAATGAAAATGTCGCGTAAGTGAACTTAAACAACTTTTTTTGCTTAATAATAGTTCTGGTAATGAAATAGGGTCATATAAATATGGAAAAAGAAAATATCCGATATCGGTCCATATATACTCGAGATATAGCCTGAACCGATTTTTCCAATAACATTTTTTTTTTGCTGAAAAGCAGCTCTTGTTATGAAAGAAGGTTACGAAAATAGAGAAAATTAAAATTTCTGATATCGGTCCATATATACCCGAGATATAGCCTAAATCGGGTTTTTCATGAAAATATCGCGTAAGCGAACTTAAACAATTTGTTGTGCTCAAAAGCAGTTCTGGTAATGATATAAGGTTATATAAATATGGAAAATTAAAATTTTCGATATCGGTCCATATATACCCGAGATATAGCCTGAACCGATTTTTTCATTAAAATTTTTTTTTTTTTTTTTGCTGAAAAGCAATTCTCGTTATAAAAGAAGGTTACGAAAATACAGAAAATAGAAAATTTCGATATCGGTTCATATACAACCGAGCATATTTAGGTCACATTTTTAATATACTATACATATTCGTGACTATCGTGAAGGGTATTTTAGATTCGGCCCAGCCGAATATACTACACTCTTACTTGTTTGGGTTAAATTTGACGCACTTTTAACGTAGCCTAAGCGATTTTTAAAAATTTTGAAAAAAATTTTAAACATTTTTTACATAATTTGTCTCGTCTCAAGCCTAGGCAATGGAATGGATTTAATGAAATTTCGATGAAAATATGACATCTCACAAATTCAAAAATAACATGTTTTTTGGGTTAAATTTGACGCACTTTTAACGTAGCCTAAGCGATTTTTAAAAATTTTGAAAAAAATTTTAAACATTTTTTACATAAATTGTGTCGTCTTAAGCCTAGGCAATGGAATGGATTTAATGAAATTTCGATGAAAATATGACATCTCACAAATTCAAAAATAACATGTTTTTTGGGTTAAATTTGACGCACTTTTAACGTAGCCTAAGCGATTTTTAAAAATTTTGAAAAAAATTTTAAACATTTTTTACATTATATGTGTCGTTTTAAGCCTAGGTAATTGAATGGATTTGATGAAATTTCGATGAAAATATGACATCTCACAAATTCAAAAATAACATGTTTTTTGGGTTAAATTTGACGCACTTTTAACGTAGCCTAAGCGATTTTTAAAAATTTTGAAAAAATTTTAAACATTTTTTACATAATTTGTGTCGTCTTAAGCCTAGGCAATGGAATGGATTTAATGAAATTTCGATGAAAATATGACATCTCACAAATTCAAAAATAACATGTCTTTTGGGTTAAATTTGACGCACTTTTAACGTAGCCTAAGCGATTTTTAAAAATTTTGAATAAAATTTTAAACATTTTTTACATTATATGTGTTGTTTTAAGCCTAGGTAATGGAATGGATTTGATGAAATTTCGATGAAAATATGACATCTCACAAATTCAAAAATAACATGTTTTTTGGGTTAAATTTGACGCACTTTTAACGTAGCCTAAGCGATTTTTAAAAATTTTGAAACAAATTTTAAATTTTTAAAATTATATGTGTCGTTTTAAGCCTAGGTAATGGAATGGATTTAGTGAAATTTCGATGAAAATATGACATCTCACAAATTCAAAAATAACATGGTTTTTGGGTTAAATTTGACGCACTTTTAACGTAGCCTAAGCGATTTTTAAAAATTTTGAAAAAAATTTTAAACATTTTTTACATAATTTGTGTCGTCTTAAGCCTAGGCAATGGAATGGATTTAATGAAATTTCGATGAAAATATGACATCTCACAAATTCAAAAATAGCATGTTTTTTGGGTTAAATTTGACGCACTTTTAACGTAGCCTAAGCGATTTTTAAAAATTTTGAAAACAAATTTTAAAAATTTTTTTTCATTATATGTGTCGTTTTAAGCCTAGGCAATGGAATGGATTTAATGAAATTTCGATGAAAATATGACATCTCACAAACTCAAAAATAGCATGTTTTTTGGGTTAAATTTGACGCACTTTTAACGTAGCCTAAGCGATTTTTAAAAATTTTGAAAACAAATTTTAAAAATTTTTTTTTCATTATATGTGTCGTTTTAAGCCTAGGCAATGGAATGGATTTAATGAAATTTCGATGAAAATATGAAATCTCACAAATTCAAAAATAACATGTTTTTTGGGTTAAATTTGACGCACTTTTAACGTAGCCTAAGCGATTTTTAAAAATTTTGAAAAAAAATTTTAAACATTTTTTACATAATTTGTGTCGTCTTAAGCCTAGGCAATGGAATGGATTTAATGAAATTTCGATGAAAATATGACATCTCACAAATTCAAAAATAAAATGTTTTTTGGGTTAAATTTGACGCACTTTTAACATAGCCTAAGCGATTTTTAAAAATTTTGAAAAAGATTTTAAAAATTTTTTACATTATATGTGTCGTTTTAAGCCTAGGTAATGGAATGGATTTGATGAAATTTCGATGAAAATATGACATCTCACAAATTCAAAAATAACATGTTTTTTGGGTTAAATTTGACGCACTTTTAACGTAGCCTAAGCGATTTTTAAAAATTTTGAAAAAAATTTTAAACATTTTTTATATAATTTGTGTCGTCTTTAGCCTAGGCAATGGAATGGATTTAATGAAATTTCGATGAAAATATGACATCTCACAAATTCAAAAATAACATGTTTTTTGGGTTAAATTTGACGCACCTTTAACGTAGCCTAAGCGATTTTTAAAAATTTTGAAAAAAAATTTTAAACATTTTTTACATTATATGTGTCGTTTTAAGCCTAGGTAATGGAATGGATTTAGTGAAATTTCGATGAAAATATGACATCTCACAAATTCAAAAATAACATGTTTTTTGGGTTAAATTTGACGCACTTTTAACGTAGCATAAGCCATTTTAAAAAATTTTGAAAAAAATTTTAAACATTTTTTACATAATTTGTGTCGTCTTAAGCCTAGGCAATGGAATGGATTTAATGAAATTTCGATGAAAATATGACATCTCACAAATTCAAAAATAACATGTTTTTTGGGTTAAATTTGACGCACTTTTAACGTAGCCTAAGCGATTTTTAAAAATTTTTAAAAAATTTTAAACATTTTTTACATTATATGTGTTGTT
Organism: Thecocarcelia acutangulata; assembly: GCA_914767995.1. NCBI lineage: Eukaryota > Metazoa > Arthropoda > Insecta > Diptera > Tachinidae > Thecocarcelia > Thecocarcelia acutangulata. The sequence goes on along the minus strand of CAJZCA010000002.1, from coordinate 79,047 downwards.
TTAAGCCTAGGTAATGGAATGGATTTGATGAAATTTCGATGAAAATATGACATCTCACAAATTCAAAAATAACATGTTTTTTGGGTTAAATTTGACGCACTTTTAACGTAGCCTAAGCGATTTTTAAAAATTTTGAAAAAAAATTTAAACATTTTTTACATAATTTGTGTCGTCTTAAGCCTAGGCAATGGAATGGATTTAATGAAATTTCGATGAAAATATGACATCTCACAAATTCAAAAATAACATGTTTTTTGGGTTAAATTTGACGTACTTTTAACGTAGCCTAAGCGATTTTTAAAAATTTTGAAAAAAATTTTAAACATTTTTTACATAAATTGTGTCGTCTTAAGCCTAGGCAATGGAATGGATTTAATGAAATTTCGATGAAAATATGACATCTCACAAATTCAAAAATAACATGTCTTTTGGGTTAAATTTGACGCACTTTTAACGTAGCCTAAGCGATTTTTAAAAATTTTGAAAAAAATTTTAAACATTTTTTACATTATATGTCTGGTTTTAAGCCTAGGTAATGGAATGGATTTTGTTAATCCGACAGGTTAACCTCTGGTGTAGAAAAAAGTGGACTGTAAAGGAAGGAGAAATGGATGGAACCATTCACTGAGCCGATGAAGCAAAACAAATAACCTTTTATTTATTTTGCCTCGCTAAAGCAATCAAGACCTCGTTCGGTCGTATCGGAAAGAAAGAAAAATAAAACAAGGTTTATTAGAGTGGGAATTACTCAAAATCAAGTTTTATTCAGCGGATAGTTACCTTTGGTTTTGGAGGGTTTTTTCTTATCAAGTAAAAAAGTAATAATAACAAGTAAGAGTTCGGCTGGGCCGAATCTAAAATACCCTTCACGATAGTCACGAATATGTACAGTATATTAAAAATGTGGCCTGAATATGCTCGGTTATATATGAACCGATATCGGAATTTTATATTTTCTGCATTTTAGTAACCTTCTTTTATAACAAGAATTGCTTTTCAGCAAAAAAAAAAAAAAAAAAAATTTTAATGAAAAAAATAGGTTCAGGCTATATCTCGGGTATATATGGACCGATATCGAAAATTTTAATTTTCCATATTTATATAACCTTATTTCATTACCAGAACTGCTTTTGAGCACAACAAATTGTTTAAGTTCGCTTACGCGACATTTTCATGAAAAACCCGATTTGGGCTATATCTCGGGTACATATGAACCGATATCGGAAATTTTCATTTTCCATATTTAGGTAACCTAATTTCATTACCAGAACTGCTTTTGAGCACAAAAAAGCTGTTTAAGTTCGCTTACGCGGCATTTTCATGAAAACCCTGGTCTAGGCTATATCTCGGGTATATATGGACCGATATTGGAAATTTTCATTTTTCATATTTATGTAATCTTATTTCATTATCAGAACTGCTTTTGAGCAAAAAAAAGTTGTTTAAGATCGCTTACGCGACATTTTCATGAAAAACCCGATTTGGGCTATATCTCGAGTACATATGGACCGATATCGGATTTTTTTTTTTCCATATTTAGGTAACCTAATTTCATTACCAGAACTGCTTTTGAGCACAAAAAAGTTGTTTAAGTTCGCTTACGCGACATTTTCATGAAAAACCCGATTTGGGCTATATCTCGGGTATATATGGACCGACATCGAAAATGTTCATTTTTCATATTTATGTAACCTAATTTCATTACCAGAACTGCTTTTGAGCACAAAAAAGTTGGTTAAGTTCGCTTACGCGACATTTTCATGAAAAACCCGATTTGGGCCATATCTCGGGTATATATGGACCGATATCGGAAATTTTCATTTTTCATATTTATGTAATCTTATTTCATTATCAGAACTGCTTTTGAGCAAAAAAAAATTGTTTAAGTTCGCTTACGCGACATTTTCATGAAAAACCCGATTTGGGCTATATCTCGGGTATATATCGACCGACATCGAAAATTTATATTTTTCATATTTATGTAACCTAATTTCATTACCAGAACTGCTTTTGAGCACAAAAAAGTTGTTTAAGTTCGCTTACACGACATTTTCATGAAAAACCCGGATTGGGCTATATCTCGGGTATATATGGACCGATATCGAAAATTTTCATTTTTCATATTTATGTAACCTAATTTTATTACCAGAACTGCTTTTGAGCAAAAAAAAGTTATTTAGCTTCGCCTATGCGACATTTTCATTAAAATCCGATTTGGGCTATATCTTGGGTATATATGGACCGATATCGGAAATTTTCATTTTTCATATTTATGTAACCTAATTTCATTACCAGAACTGCTTTTGAGCACAAAAACGTTGTTTAAGTTCGCTTACGCGACATTTTCATGAAAAACCCGATTTGGGCTATATCTCGGGTATATATGGACCGACATCGAAAATTTTAATTTTTCATATTTATGTAACCTAATTTCATTACCAGAACTGCTTTTGAGCACAAAAAAGTTGTTTAAGTTCGCTTACGCGACATTTTCATGAAAAACCCGGTTTGGGCTATATCTCGGGTATATATGGACCGATATCGGAAATTTTCATTTTCCATATTTATATAACCTAATTTTATTACCAGAACTGCTTTTGAGCAAAAAAAAGTTATTTAGCTTCGCCTATGCGACATTTTCATTAAAATCCGATTTGGGCTATATCTCGGGTATATATGGACCGATATCTGAAAAAAAAATTTTTTGTCTTTTAGTCACCATGCTTAATAAGTGTGTGAAGTTTGAAGCAAAACGAACAACTTTTGTTTTCAAAAATTTTCATACAAAACTGCAAAAAAAATGGCTTTTTTCGGAATTTTGAATATATCTCAGCTATACGTGGACCGATATTACTGTATTTCAATAGCAAACCCATGAATCGATGGGGTAAAAGAATGGTGAAAGAAAAAAGTTTCTAAGTCTAATGGTTTTCTCAGAAACGGTATTTCAACAGCGGACAGACGGACAGACGGACATCGCTTAATCGACTTTTCCATTAATTCTGATTCAGAATATATATACTTTATAGGGTCGCAAAAAAAAACTGTAGAAATTACAAACGGAATCACAAACTTATATATACCCTTTACATTTTTGTGAAGGGTATAAAAACGGAAGTAGGATTTTAGTACATATTGGCTAATTTGACGTTCATATTTAGGCGTTAAGAGCAAAAGAGATAGCTAGTTTTTTATGCTAAACACATTAATCAGCTTTAGTACACATTATTACAAATATGAAATGAAAGACTAGTGTTGTTAAGATATTTGATCTTAACATTGCCGCCCGCCATTTCAGAATTCTGATCCACCATGTCAAAATCCCACTTTAACATTGGAAAATCTTAAACGTTAATTTAATGTTTATAATTCATTTATGATATAATTCAGATAAAAAGTAAACAGTATATAAAATGTAGTATAATAATTCAATCCACAAACAGTATTCAAAAATTCAAATGAGAAAAAAAATTTTAATTAAATTTGAATTAAAATGAATTAGAAGTAAATTGAATGGAGGTATATATGTATGTTTAAATACAGGATATGCAGGATATGTTCTGCGTAGCCTCATCAAAGATGTGGTCCATGCCTATAGAGTGCACTGACCATAAATAGTCCAGCCAAAAATAGTGCTTTGTGCGGTGGGAAAACCAGTTCTGGAAAAAACACCGTCAGAAATCACCTTTGGATATACATCTGCTCCTATGATGATGTCGACAGTAGCTGATTCGTAGAAGTTTGAGTCGGCAAAGAACAATTTTGGAAAATTTTTCTTGTAATTCTCTGGAAGAGATTTCGTTGGAGTATGGAGGAAAATGCGATTATCAACGCGGAAAGTTCCATCAATACGTGACAAAGGGTCATAGCGTGACTTAAGCGAAATTAAGCAAAAAGTCTCACTATGCAAAGTAAACGTTGCTAAGTGTAGTTTGTCAACAAGCCGCTTGGAAACTCGACTCAGTGGCGACCCAGAATCAAGAAGGCATCTAGCGTGTGCTGTCGTTGATGCGACCTTTGCTAAGACGGTTGGCAACAGAACCAGAGTATTTTGGTGTAGGATCGCAGACAAAGAAGTTTTCGACGTCGTTGGGGGAGAACCTTCCCTTCTAGGTCTGGACTCAGGACCTTTCGATTTTCGGTGGTTCGTTTTGGCGGAAACATTTGACTCTGGGGTCTGTGAACGTCGTTGATTTGTCGATGACAGTATACCCTTTGCGAGTCGCGGATGGACATGGAGCAACGTATGGTGAAACTTACGACAATGCTTGCATCCGTGCTTGGAGAAGCAGGTACCCTTCGAGTGATCGTGTGCTAGACAATTTATGCAGTATTTGTTATCACGTACTGCGCGGATACGATCGCTCATATTCATTGCCAAGAATTGTCTACAGGAGCGCAGAGGATGAGGACGTTTGCAAATTCCACATTGAAACGCATGGTAATTTGAAGCACATTGTTTTCTGGACTTCTGCTGCGAGGAAGAACGATTTTTCTTTGGCATGCTGATCTATAAAAGAAAAAAATATAGTAGAACAAGGAAAAAGTTATTGAAGGAGAAATTTTGGGAGAAAAAAAAAAAACTGAAATGAGTTAGGTTGTAGGCAGAACGATGAGCTTGACAACAGGTCGTTGTATTGTACCACGTTGAGTAAGGATATCGGCAACACGCACCCGATTGTCTGCACCAGAGTAAACTTTTACGACTCTACCCAGACGCCACGAGTTTGGCGGAAGATTTTCCTCTTTGATAACTACCAATACACCTTCTTTTACATTTTCTTTTGGCACTTGCCACTTCACGCGCTTGTGGAGTTCCTTCAAATATTCATTTTTCCAGCGTTGGCAAAAGTTTTGGTGAATGAGCTTAAGCTTTTGCCATCGGTTGGATAGAGATACGGATTCAGTGACCTGGGGATCGATTGGCGATAAAATAGGAGAGCCAATGAGAAAGTGACCAGGAGTCAAGGAACCTAAGTCTGTTGGATGAGTCGACATAGGTGAAATCGGCCTTGAGTTAAGGCATGCTTCGATTTTGGACAATAGTGTTGATAATTCCTCAAATGTGTACTTATAACCTCCTGTTGTCTTCCAGAAATGGGCCTTGAAGCTCTTTACTCCAGCCTCCCACAAACCACCCATGTGAGGAGCACCTGGCGGAATGAAATGCCAGCTGATATTCTGATGAGCATATTTAGCCACTACCCGTTGCTGGGCGGTTTGAATAAACTCTTTAGCGAGGACCCTAGATGCACCGACAAAAGTTGTTCCATTGTCGGAGTGCACGTGCAAAGGACAACCACGGCGGGAAACGAACCGACTGAATGCTGCCAGGAACGCAGGAGTGGACAGGTCAGATGTAGCCTCTAAATGTATAGCTTTTGTCGAAAAACATACGAAAACACATACATATCCTTTCGTTATCCGACAAGCCCTCCCCGAATAACTCTTCACATCAAAGGGCCCCGCAAAGTCAAGGCCGGTGTGGGTGAAAGGCCGACTTATTTCACTCCGCTCGGCTGGCAATGAAGCCATAAGCTGTGTTTGACATCTCTTTTTGTAGATGGTGCATATCTTGCATCGGTTAATGACCGTTTTAATCAGGTTCTTTGCCTTAGGAAGCCAATACTGCATTCGTAAAAGTCTTAAAACTAATTGATTTCCTCCGTGTAAACTAATGTCGTGTATGAACTGCACTAAAAGCCGGGAAAATTGGCAGTTATATGGAATAATAACTGGTCGCCTTTCGTTATATGTTAGCCCCGGCGATGCTTCGAGTCGACCACATGAACGCATTATGCCGTCTGGATCGATAAACGGGTTCAAACTGAGTAGACCACTGGAATTAGAAATGGCATTTTTGGACGATAAAGCCTTATATTCACTAGGATATGCTGCCTTCTGGCAAATCTTAATCATCTGATCACGGACAGCAACGATTTCGGAGCTGGATATGCTGACTGACTTTTTGCAAAAGGAGGGGTGGAATTTTGGACAAGTTCTATGAAAGAATCTGTAAACATACGCAAGTACTCGCATTGCCCTAGAAAACGAAGAAAACCTTTCTAACACATCTTCATAGTTAGTAAAGTACGAAAAAAGTACTTTGACAGGTTTTACTTCCAAATCAGTCAGACACGTACGCAAAACATAAGTTGTTGGCCATTCGTTGCAAGTTCTCTTTAGCCACCGCGGACCTAACCACCATAGTTCACTGTTTCTTAGTTCCACCGGACACAGACCGCGACTTGCCAGATCTGCTGGATTCTCTTGTGAATTTACATGCCTCCATTGCGAAAATGCTACTGTTTGCGTAATTTTAGAGACCCGGTTTGCTACAAATGTCAGCCAACTACATGGTGGTTTTGCTAACCAGGCTAAAACAATGGTCGAATCTGTCCAACAGAATGTGGTATATCTCCCCACGTCAAACTTTGGTAATAGCGATTCAATCATTTCTGCTAAGAGCAGTGCTCCACAAAGTTCCAGTCTAGGAATTGACAATGTTTTTATAGGGGCTATTTTAGTTTTGGACGCTATTAGGTATGTACGGATGAAATTGGCTGTAGCTATTCGGATATACAGTGCCGCAGCATATGCTTTTTCTGACGCATCACAAAATCCATGGAATTGAATTTCTGCATCAGGAGTGTATTCAATCCATCGAGGAATTCGAATGGAGTCGATTGCAGGATACGAAGCTTCAAACATTTTCCACTGCTCAAGGGTTTCAGGGAGGAGCCCATCATCCCAGCCAATACCATCCATCCAGATTCTTTGCATCAACATTTTTGCACGAACAATACATGGAGCTAACCAGCCCGCTGGATCGAACAATTTCGCAATTCTTGAGAGAACTTCCCTTTTTGTGTAATTAGATGGATTTTGAAATTCACTTGCTACAAAATAAAACTCATCGGAGCAAGCATTCCACCGAATTCCTAAAGTCTTAGTACAGCTTTTGTCCTTTAGCTTCAAAAAATCGACATTTAGCAGATGATCCTGCGGAATGTCAACTAAGATATCTTTCGAATTCGAGGTCCATTTCCTCAGCAAGAACCCTGCTGATTCAAGAGCTAGAATAAGTTCAGTTTTGCCTTTGAGAGCCTCTGTTTTGGAGTGTGCCCCAGCTAGGACATCATCAACATACATATAGTTACGAATTATGGAACTTGCGATAGGGTAAATCGTTTGAACATCAGTTGCGACTTGTAATAACGTGCGAATGGCCAAATATGGCGCACAATTTACACCAAAGGTGACTGTGTTAAGCTCGTATTCATTCAGAGGAGAGCTTGGATCATCTCGAAAAAATATTTTTTGAAAAGGAGTATGCTCAGGATTTACAAGAATCTGGCGATACATTTTCTGAATATCCGCGTTATAAACGAACCGAAAAAATCTCCATTTCAGGATCAACAAAATAAGATCACTCTGCAAGGTAGGACCCGTATATAAAATGGAATTTAAGCTTAAACCATTGGCGGAGGGACACGAAGCATTAAACACTACTCGGACCTTTGTGGTGATACTCTCTGGTTTAATGACAGCATGATGTGGCAGATAGTAGTACCCAGGGGTTTTAGAAAAAAACAGGAGCTTGAACTTTTATCATGTGCCCAAGTTCTTCATACTCCTGTATTACTCTATCGTACTCCTGTTTGAGAGCTGAATTGCGATTTAACCTAGCCTCACTGCGGAAAAATTGTGCCATTGCGCTAGGTCTGGAATCACCTAAGCACAAAGACTCAGGAAATCCCTCTTTAAACGGAAGTGACACTGTGTATCGACCATCGGAATTTCTTGTCGTGCTTCGAACGTACAAATCCTCACATGCCTGATCAGCTGAAGACATAAGGTTCTTTTTTGGAAGATCCTCGATCTCCCAGAAGCGTGAAATTTCCTTATCCAGTGAAATTTCACAGAAATAAGAAACTACAGTGGCGGCTGAAAAATCGTTTCGTGGGACAGGCCCAGTTAGAATCCACCCGAAAATAGTTTCTTGCGCTACTAACGAGTTACACACTTTTTGTCTTACCCATGAACAGATGATAGACGGAAAAATATCTCCACCTATTAATAGGTCGATTTTTGAGCTCCGGTGGAAATCTGGATCAGCAAGTCGAATATCTGGAAGGTTTGCGAATGAAGCATTTGGAATCGTTTGCGATGGAAGATGTGTAGAAAGATGCGGAACTACTAAAGCGGTTACCTGAATTGAAATATCAGCATTTAACTCAGTACCCAGGAGTAAGGAGCATTGACGCTGTACGTTTGCAGACACTGAGTTATTTAAACCGGAAATCTGTGCTTTAGTTCGCACGAACGGAAGCTGCAGTAAATTAAACAACCGCTCAGAAATAAAAGTGCCTTCGGAACCTGAGTCAATTAATGCACGTGCCTTGTATCTTACATCATTATGTATAACATTTACCATAGCAGTTCCCAACAATACACTTTTGTCATAAGCCGCAAAACAGGACTGGATAATACCTGTACTTGTCGAATTAACGCAACTATTTGAATTTGCTTGAGCAAAAGGTATAAAATTAGGGTTTAGATTTGATTTTCTAGACACGCTTGGATGTGAATTGCTATCAATTATCGCTTCTTTATGCAGCAGCGTGTTGTGTCGCTTATTGCATTTAAAGCAATTGTGCTTGCTATCGCAATTTTTGACAGTATGTGTTTTGGAGAAACAATTTAAGCACAACCCCTCTTTCTTTATCTCGCTCAACCTACTGCTATAATCCATGCTAAGGAATTTTGGGCATTTTCGAATGGGATGGTTTTCTTTAGGGCACAGTTGGCACTTCGGACCAGAAACTTTTGTCTGAAAGCTGTTTAATTTCTTACTAGAACTCGTATTAGTTTTTATACCCTTCACAAAAATGTAAAGGGTACTTATAAGTTTGTGATTCCGTTTGTAATTTCTACAGTTTTTTTTTTGCGACCCTATAAAGTATATATATTCTGAATCAGAATTAATGGAAAAGTCGATTAAGCGATGTCCGTCTGTCCGCTGTTGAAATACCGTTTCTGAGAAAACCATTAGACTTAGAAACTTTTTTCTTTCACCATTCTTTTACCCCATCGATTCATGGGTTTGCTATTGAAATTCAGTAATATCGGTCCACGTATAGCTGAGATATATTCAAAATTCCGAAAAAAACCATTTTTTTTGCAGTTTTGTATGAAAATTTTTGAAAACAAAAGTTGTTCGTTTTGCTTCAAACTTCACACACTTATTAAGCATGGTGACTAAAAGGCAAAAAATTTTTTTTTCAGATATCGGTCCATATATACCCGAGATATAGCCCAAATCGGATTTTTAATGAAAATGTCGCATAGGCGAAGCTAAATAACTTTTTTTTGCTCAAAAGCAGTTCTGGTAATAAAATTAAGTTACATAAATGTGTAAAATAAAAATTTCCGATATCGGTCCGTATATACCCGAGATATAGCCCAAACCGGGTTATTCATGAAAATGTCGCGTAAGCGAACTTAAACAACTTTTTTGTGCTCAAGAGCAGTTCTGGTAATAAAATAGGGTCATACAAATATGAAAAATGAAAATTTTCGATATCGGTGTATATATACCCGAGATATAGCCTAGACCGTGGTTTACATGAAAATGCCGCGTAAGCGAACTTAAACAATTTTTTTGTGCTCAAAAGCAGTTCTGGGAATGAAATTAGGTTACATAAATATGGAAAATGAAAAGTTCCGATATCGGTCCATATATACCCGAGATATAGCCCAAACCGGGTTTTTCATGAAAATGTCGCGTAAGCGAACTTAAACAACTTTTTTGTGCCCAAAAGCAGTTCTGGTAATGAAATAGGGTCATATAAATATGAAAAATGAAAATTTTCGATGTCGGTCCATATATATGCGAGATATAGCCCAAATCGGGTTTTTCATGAAAATGTCGCGTAAGCGAACTTAAACAACTTTTTTGTGCTCCAAAGCAGTTTTGGTAATGAAATAGGGTCATATAAATATGAAAAATAAAAACTTTCGATATCGGGCCATATATACCCGAGATATAGCCTAGACCGGGGTTTTCATGAAAATGCCGCGTAAGCGAACTTAAACAACTTTTTTGTGCTCAAAAGCAGTTCTGGTAATGAAATAAGATTACATAAATATGAAAAAAGAAAATTTCCGATATCGGTCCATATATACCCGAGATATAGCCCAAACCGGGTTTTTCATGAAAATGTCGCGTAAGCGAACTTAAACAACAATTTTTTTTTTCTTAAAAACAGTTCTGGTAATAAGATGAGGTTATATAAATATGGAAAATGAAAATTTCCGATATCGGTCCATATATACCAGAGATATAGCCTAAACCGTGGTTTTCATGAAAATGCCACGTAAGCGAACTCAAACAACTTTTTTCACCTTAAAGCAGTTCTGGTAATGATATAAGGTTATATAAATATGGAAAATTAAAATTTTCGATATCTGTCCATATATACCCGAGATATAGCCTGAACCGATTTTTCCATTAAAAATTTTTTTTTTTTTTTTTACTGAAAAGCAATTCTCGTTATAAAAGAAGGTTACTAAAATACAGAAAATAGAAAATTCCGATATCGGTTCATATATAACCGAGCATGTTTAGGTCACATTTTTAATATACTATACATATTCGTGACTATCGTGAAGGGTATTTTAGATTCGGCCCAGCCGAATATACTACACTCTTACTTGTTAGTTTTGGAATAGATCCTTTCCGGTTAACAGAAGAGCGAGTTTCGGACACAGACTCCAACGTTCTATATCGTTTGGTCAGAAATTCATCTAACTCAGACCATTTAGGAATACAAGTCTTGTCCTTTAGCTCTTGTTCCCAAAGCGTCAAGGTAACTTCAGGCAAATGGTTTGTGCATATAAACACGAAAATTGGATCCCAACTTTCTACATTAATTTCGTAAAGTTTCAAAGCCGATATACAAGAATTAATATCTCTCTGAAGCTGCATCAGGGATCTACCAGTTTCAGAAGATATGGAACACAGGTTAAATAGGAGTTTTAGTTGACCATTTACCAAAACCCTCTTATTCTCATACCTTGAACAGAGATCATTCCAAGCTAAGTCGAAGCCTTGGTTCGTAAGTGGACTCTTTTTCACGATCTCTCTTGCCTCTCCTCTAGTTTTCTGTTGCAAATAGAATAATTTTTCAACGTTACTGGCCTTTGAATTAGCTACAACAGCTGTAAAAATATCCCGAAAGGTGGGCCATGACGCATAGTCACCATGAAACGGTTCGATCTCAACAGGAGGCAAATTAAAACCACGGGGTTCGGAAAGGGCGGATACTCGAGAGTTATTACCCGATGAATTTGTGGATAACTCCTTAAGTTTATTTTCTATATCAGCTAATTTGGACAAAGAGTTGCAGTATGCATTATATGTTTTCTTGTATTTTGACTTGGACGATTCTATTATCTGTTTAGCCTCTTTTAGAGCCGCAGTATTTGCTCCAGGCTCTTCTTCAGCTTCCGTTAAACATTCTTCGTAGGCTTCCTTTACGCGGGACCAGTCTGACTTTAATTCATTACGATGAACTTCGAGAGCCGCTGTTGACGTCATAAAATACTGACCGTCATTGAGATCTGCCTCGAATTCAATTATGGCATCAGCCAGACGAATAAATTTCTCGAGAGACATGTTTGCTAATAGAAAACTGAGAGTTTGTATAATCCAAAATAAGTTTATATAAGAACCAGAACCTGTGTGTTTCCGGAGACTGGATATAAAATATAACAAAAATGACCGCCAAAGGAAAACAAAACAAGTAAGAGTGTAGTATATTCGGCTGGGCCGAATCTAAAATACCCTTCACGATAGTCACGAATATGTATAGTATATTAAAAATGTGGCCTGAATATGCTCGGTTATATATGAACCGATATCGGAAATTTTCTATTTTCTGTATTTTAGTAACCTTCTTTTATAACAAAAATTGCTTTTCAGCAAAAAAAAAAAAAAAAAAAATTTTAATGAAAAAATCGGTTCAGGCTATATCTCGGGTATGTATGGACCGATATCGAAAATTTTAATTTTCCATATTTATATAACGTTATTTCATTGCCAGAACTGCTTTTGAGCACAACAAACTGTTTAAGTTCGCTTACGCGACATTTTCATGAAAAACCCGATTTGGGCTATATCTCGGGTACATATGAACCGATACCGGAAATTTTCATTTTCCATATTTAGGTAACCTAATTTCATTACCAGAACTGCTTTTGAGCACAAAAAAGCTGTTTAAGTTCGCTTACGCGGCATTTTCATGAAAACCCTGGTCTAGGCTATATCTCGGGTATATATGGACCGATATTGGAAATTTTCATTTTTCATATTTATATAACTTCATTTCATTACTAGAACTGCTTTTGAGCACAAAAATGTTGTTTTAGTTTGCTTACGCGACACTTTTATGTAAAACCCGGTCTAGGCTATATCTCGGGTATATATGGACCGATATCGGAAATTTTCATTTTTCACATTTATGTAATCTTATTTCATTATCAGAACTGCTTTTGAGCAAAAAAAAGTTGTTTAAGATCGCTTACGCGACATTTTCATGAAAAACCCGATTTGGGCTATATCTCGAGTACATATGGACCGATATCGGAAATTTTCATTTTCCATATTTAGGTAACCTAATTTCATTACCAGAACTGCTTTTGAGCACAAAAAAGTTGTTTAAGTTCGCTTACGCGACATTTTCATTAAAAACCCGATTTGGGCTATATCTCGGGTATATATGGACCGACATCGAAAATTTTCATTTTTCATATTTATGTAACCTAATTTCATTACCAGAACTGCTTTTGAGCACAAAAAAGGTGTTTAAGTTCGCTTACGCGACATTTTCATGAAAAACCCGATTTGGGCCATATCTCGGGTATATATGGACCGATATCGGAAATTTTCATTTTTCATATTTATGTAATCTTATTTCATTATCAGATCTGCGTTTGAGCAAAAAAAATTGTTTAAGTTCGCTTACGCGACATTTTCATGAAAAACCCGATTTGGGCTATATCTCGGGTATATATCGACCGACATCGAAAATTTTAATTTTTCATATTTATGTAACCTAAATTCATTACCAGAACTGCTTTTGAGCACAAAAAAGTTGTTTAAGTTCGCTTACGCGACATTTTCATAAAAAACCCGGATTGGGCTATATCTCGGGTATATATGGACCGATATCGAAAATTTTCATTTTTCATATTTATGTAACCTAATTTTATTACCAGAACTGCTTTTGAGCAAAAAAAAGTTATTTAGCTTCGCCTATGCAACATTTTCATTAAAATCCGATTTGGGCTATATCTTGGGTATATATGGACCGACATCGAAAATTTTAATTTTTCATATTTATGTAACCTAATTTCATTACCAGAACTGCTTTTGAGCACAAAAAAGTTGTTTAAGTTCGCTTACGCGATATTTTCATGAAAAAACCGGATTGGGCTATATCTCGGGTATATATGGACCGATATCGAAAATTTTCATTTTTCATATTTATGTAACCTAATTTTATTACCAGAACTGCTTTTGAGCAAAAAAAAGTTATTTAGCTTCGCCTATGCAACATTTTCATTAAAATCCGATTTGGGCTATATCTTGGGTAAATATGGACCGATATCGGAAATTTTCATTTTTCATATTTATGTAACCTAATTTCATTACCAGAACTGCTTTTGAGCACAAAAACGTTGTTTAAGTTCGCTTACGCGACATTTTCATGAAAAACACGATTTGGGCTATATCTCGGGTATATATGGACCGACATCGAAAATTTTCATTTTTCATATTTATGTAACCTAATTTCATTACCAGAACTGCTTTTGAGCACAAAAAAGTTGTTTAAGTTCGCTTACGCGACATTTTCATGAAAAACCCGGTTTGTGCTATATCTCGGGTATATATGGACCGATATCGGAAATTTTCATTTTCCATATTTATATAACCTAATTTTATTATCAGAACTGCTTTTGAGCAAAAAAAAGTTATTTAGCTTCGCCTATGCGACATTTTCATTAAAATCCGATTTGGGCTATATCTCGGGTATATATGGACCGATATCTGAAAAAAAAATTTTTTGTCTTTTAGTCACCATGCTTAATAAGTGTGTGAAGTTTGAAGCAAAATGAACAACTTTTGTTTTCAAAAATTTTCATACAAAACTGCAAAAAAAAATGGCTTTTTTCGGAATTTTGAATATATCTCAGCTATACGTGGACCGATATTACTGAATTTCAATAGCAAACCGATGAATCGATGGGGTAAAAGAATGGTAAAAGAAAAAAGTTTCTAAGTCTAATGGTTTTCTCAGAAACGGTATTTCAACAGCGGACAGACGGACAGACGGACATCGCTTAATCGACTTTTCCATTAATTCTGATTCAGAATATATATACTTTATAGGGTCGCAAAAAAAAACTGTAGAAATTACAAACGGAATCACAAACTTATATATACCCTTTACATTTTTGTGAAGGGTATAATAAGTTTATAAGAAACCAAATTCAAACTTAACAAGTAAGAGTGTAGTATATTCGGCTGGGCCGAATCTAAAATACCCTTCACGATAGTCACGAATATGTATAGTATATTAAAAATGTGACCTAAATATGCTCGGTTATATATATATGAACCGATATGGGAATTTTCTATTTTCTGTATTTTAGTAACCTTCTTTTATAACGAGAATTGCTTTTCAGCAAAAAAAAAAAAAATAAAATTTTTTTTAATGGAAAAATCGGTTCAGGCTATATCTCGGGTATATATGGCCCGATATCGAAAATTTTAATTTTCCATATTTATATAACCTTATATCATTACCAGAACTGCTTTTGAGTACAACAAATTGTTTAAGTTCGCTTACGCGATATTTTCATGAAAAACCCGATTTAGGCTATATCTCGGGTATATCTGGACCGATATCAGAAATTTTAATTTTCTCTATTTTCGTAACCATCTTTTATGACAAGAACTGCTTTTCAGCAAAAAAAAAATGTTATTGAAACAAGTAAGAGTGTAGTATATTCGGCTGGGCCGAATCTAAAATACCCTTCACGATAGTCACGAATATGTATAGTATATTAAAAATGTGACCTAAATATGCTCGGTTATATATATATATGAACCGATATGGGAATTTTCTATTTTCTGTATTTTAGTAACCTTCTTTTATAACGAGAATTGCTTTTCAGCAAAAAAAAAAAAAAATAAAATTTTTTTTAATGGAAAAATCGGTTCAGGCTATATCTCGGGTATATATGGCCCGATATCGAAAATTTTAATTTTCCATATTTATATAACCTTATATCATTACCAGAACTGCTTTTGAGTACAACAAATTGTTTAAGTTCGCTTACGCGATATTTTCATGAAAAACCCGATTTAGGCTATATCTCGGGTATATCTGGACCGATATCAGAAATTTTAATTTTCTCTATTTTCGTAACCATCTTTTATGACAAGAACTGCTTTTCAGCAAAAAAAAAATGTTATTGAAAAAATCGGTTCAGGCTATATCTCGAGTATATATGGACCGATATCGGATATTTTCTTTTTCCATATTTATATAACCTTATTTCATTACCAGAACTGCTTTTGAGCACAAAAAAGTTGTTTAGTCGGCATTTTCATCAAAAAACCTGTTAGGCTATACACCGGGTATATATGAACCGATATCGGAAATTTTCATTTTCCATATTTATGTAACCTAATTTCATTAGCAGAACTGCTTTTGAGCACAAAAAGTTGTTTAAGTTCGCTTACGCTGCATTTTCATGAAAACCCCGGTCTATGCTATATCTCGGGTATATATGGCCCGATATCGAAAATTTTTATTTTTCATATTTATATTACCCTATTTCAGTACCAGAACTGCTTTTGAGCACAAAAAAACTGTTTAAGTTCGCTTACGCGATATTTTCATGACAAACCCGATTTGGGCGATATCTCGGGTGTATATGGACCGACATCGAAAATTTTCATTTTTCATATTTATGTAACCTAATTTCATTACCAGAATTGCTTTTGAGCACAAAAAAGTTGTTTAAGTTCGCTTACGCGACATTTTCATGAAAAACCCGATTTGGGCTATATCTAGGGTATATATGGACCGATATCGGAAATTTTCATTTTCCATATTTATGTAACCTAATTTCATTACCAGAATTGCTTTTGAGCACAAAAAAGTTGTTTAAGTTCGCTTACGCGGCATTTTCATGAAAACCCCGGTCTAGGCTATATCTCGGGTATATATGGACCGACATCGGAAATTTTCATTTTCCATATTTATGTAACCTAATTTCATTATCAGAACTGCTTTGAGCACAAAAAAGTTGTTTAAATTCGCTTGCGCGACATTTTTATGAAAAACCCGATTTGGGCTATATCTCGGGTATATATGGACCGACATCGAAAATTTTCATTTTTCATATTTATATAACCCTTTTTCATTACCAGAACTGCTTTGAGCACAAAAAAGTTGTTTAAGTTCGCTTACGCGACATTTTCATGAAAAACCCGATTTGGGCTATATCTCGGGTATATATGGACCGATATCGGAAATTTTCATTTTTCGTATTTATGTAACTTAATTTCATTACCAGAACTGCTTTTGAGCACAAAAAAGTTGTTTAAGTTCGCTTACGCGGCATTTTCATGAAAACCCCGGTCTAGGCTATATCTCGGGTATATATGGACCGATATCGGAAATTTTCATTTTCCATATTTATGTAACCTAATTTCATTATCAGAACTGCTTTGAGCACAAAAAGGTTGTTTAAGTTCGCTTGCGCGACATTTTTATGAAAAACCCGATTTGGGCTATATCTCAGGTATATATGGACCGACATCGAAAATTTTCATTTTTCATATTTATATAACCCTTTTTCATTACCAGAACTGCTTTGAGCACAAAAAAAGTTGTTTAAGTTCGCTTACGCGACATTTTCATGAAAAACCCGATTTGGGCTATATCTCGGGTATATATGGACCGATATCGGAAATTTTCATTTTTCATATTTATGTAACCTAATTTCATTACCAGAACTGCTTTTGAGCACAAAAAAGTTGTTTAGTCGGCATTTTCATCTAAAAACCTGTTAGGCTATACACCGGGTATATATGGCCCGATATCGAAAATTTTTATTTTTCATATTTATATGACCCTATTTCATTACCAGAACTGCTTTTGAGCACAAAAAAACTGTTTAGGTTCGCTTACGCGATATTTTCATGAAAAACTCGATTTGGGCTATATCTCGGGTAAATATGGCCCGATATCGAAAATTTTTATTTTTCATATTTATATGACCCTATTTCAGTACCAGAACTGCTTTTGAGCACAAAAAAACTGTTTAAGTTCGCTTACGCGATATTTTCATGACAAACCCGATTTGGGCTATATCTCGGGTGTATATGGACCGACATCGAAAATTTTCATTTTTCATATTTATGTAACCTAATTTCATTACCAGAATTGCTTTTGAGCACAAAAAAGTTGTTTAAGTTCGCTTACGCGACATTTTCATGAAAAACCCGATTTGGGCTATATCTAGGGTATATATGGACCGATATCGGAAATTTTCATTTTCCATATTTATGTAACCTAATTTCATTACCAGAATTGCTTTTGAGCACAAAAAAGTTGTTTAAGTTCGCTTACGCGGCATTTTCATGAAAACCCCGGTCTAGGCTATATCTCGGGTATATATGGACCGACATCGGAAATTTTCATTTTCCATATTTATGTAACCTAATTTCATTATCAGAACTGCTTTGAGCACAAAAAAGTTGTTTAAGTTCGCTTGCGCGACATTTTTATGAAAAACCCGATTTGGGCTATATCTCGGGTATATATGGACCGACATCGAAAATTTTCATTTTTCATATTTATATAACCCTTTTTCATTACCAGAACTGCTTTGAGCACAAAAAAGTTGTTTAAGTTCGCTTACGCGACATTTTCATGAAAAACCCGATTTGGGCTATATCTCGGGTATATATGGACCGATATCGGAAATTTTCATTTTTCGTATTTATGTAACTTAATTTCATTACCAGAACTGCTTTTGAGCACAAAAAAGTTGTTTAAGTTCGCTTACGCGGCATTTTCATGAAAACCCCGGTCTAGGCTATATCTCGGGTATATATGGACCGATATCGGAAATTTTCATTTTCCATATTTATGTAACCTAATTTCATTATCAGAACTGCTTTGAGCACAAAAAGGTTGTTTAAGTTCGCTTGCGCGACATTTTTATGAAAAACCCGATTTGGGCTATATCTCAGGTATATATGGACCGACATCGAAAATTTTCATTTTTCATATTTATATAACCCTTTTTCATTACCAGAACTGCTTTGAGCACAAAAAAAGTTGTTTAAGTTCGCTTACGCGACATTTTCATGAAAAACCCGATTTGGGCTATATCTCGGGTATATATGGACCGATATCGGAAATTTTCATTTTTCATATTTATGTAACCTAATTTCATTACCAGAACTGCTTTTGAGCACAAAAAAGTTGTTTAGTCGGCATTTTCATCTAAAAACCTGTTAGGCTATACACCGGGTATATATGGCCCGATATCGAAAATTTTTATTTTTCATATTTATATGACCCTATTTCATTACCAGAACTGCTTTTGAGCACAAAAAAACTGTTTAGGTTCGCTTACGCGATATTTTCATGAAAAACTCGATTTGGGCTATATCTCGGGTGTATATGGACCGACATCGAAAATTTTCATTTTTCATATTTATATAACCCTTTTTCATTACCAGAACTGCTTTGAGCACAAAAAAGTTGTTTAAGTTCGCTTACGCGGCATTTTCATGAAAACCCCGGTCTAGGCTATATCTCGGGTATATATGGACCGATATCGGAAATTTTCATTTTCCATATTTATGTAACCTAATTTCATTATCAGAACTGCTTTGAGCACAAAAAGGTTGTTTAAGTTCGCTTACGCGATATTTTCATGAAAAACCCGATTTGGGCTATATCTCGGGTATATATGGACCGATGTCGGAAATTTTCATTTTCCATATTTATGTAACCTAATTTCATTATCAGAACTGCTTTGAGCACAAAAAAGTTGTTTAAGTTCGCTTGCGCGACATTTTTATGAAAAACCCGATTTGGGCTATATCTCGGGTATATATGGACCGATATCGAAAATTTTCATTTTGCATATTTATATGACCCTATTTCAGTACCAGAACTGATTTTGAGAACAAAAAAGTTGTTTAAGTTCGCTTACGCGACATTTTCATGAAAAACCCGATTTGGGCTATATCTCGGGTATATATGGACTTAAATCGAAAATTTTCATTTTTCATATTTATATGACCCTATTTCATTACCAGAACTGCTTTTGAGCACAAAAAAGTTGTTTAAGTTCGCTTACGCGACATTTTCATGAAAAACCCGATTTGGGCTATGTCTCGGGTATATATGGACCGATATCGGAAATTTTCATTTTCCATATTTTTTGCAACCTAATTTCAATACCAGAACTGCTTTTGACCACAAAAAAGTTGTTTAAGTTCGCTTACGCGGCATTTTCATGAAAACCCCGGTCTAGGCTATATCTCGGGTATATATGGACCGATATCGAAAATTTTCATTTTTCATATTCATATGACCCTATTTCCTTACCAGAACTGCTTTTGAGCACCAAAAAGTTGTTTAGGTTCGCTTACGCGACATTTTCATGAAAAACCAGGTTTGGGCTATATCTCGGGTATATATGGACCGATATCGGAAATTTTCATTTTCCATATTTATGTAACCTTATATAAGTACTAGAACTGCTTTTGAGCAAAAAAAAGTTATTTAGCTTCACCTATGCGACATTTTCATGAAAACCCCGATTTGGGCTATATCTCGGGTATATATGGACCGATATCTGAAAAAAAAATTTTTTGTCTTTTAGTCACCATGCTTAATAAGTGTGTGAAGTTTGAAGCAAAACGAACAACTTTTGTTTTCAAAAATTTTCATACAAAACTGCAAAAAAAAATGGCTTTTTTCGGAATTTTGAATATATCTCAGCTATACGTGGACCGATATTACTGAATTTCAATAGCAAACCCATGAATCGATGGGGTAAAAGAATGGTGAAAGAAAAAAGTTTCTAAGTCTAATGGTTTTCTCAGAAACGGTATTTCAACAGCGGACAGACGGACAGACGGACAGACGGACAGACGGACAGACGGACATCGCTTAATCGACTTTTCCATTAATTCTGATTCAGAATATATATACTTTATAGGGTCGCAAAAAAAAACTGTAGAAATTACAAACGGAATCACAAACTTATATATACCCTTTACATTTTTGTGAAGGGTATAATAAGTTGAATTTCTATTGCAACCATAAATCTTTCTTCTCCTTTTTATACCCTTCACAAAAATGTAAAGGGTATATATAAGTTTGTGATTCCGTTTGTAATTTCTACAGTTTTTTTTTGCGACCCTATAAAGTATATATATTCTGAATCAGAATTAATGGAAAAGTCGATTAAGCGATGTCCGTCTGTCCGTCTGTCGGTCTGTCCGCTGTTGAAATACCGTTTCTGAGAAAACCATTCGACTTAGAAACTTTTTTCTTTCACCATTCTTTTACCCCATCGATTGATGGGTTTGCTATTGAAATTCAGTAATATCGGTCCACGTATAGCTGAGATATATTCAAAATTCCGAAAAAATCCATTTTTTTTTGCAGTTTTGTATGAAAATTTTTGAAAACAAAAGTCGTTCGTTTTGCTTCAAACTTCACACACTTATTAAGCATGGTGACTAAAAGACAAAAAATTTTTTTTTCAGATATCGGTCCATATATACCCGAGATATAGCCCAAATCGGATTTTAATGAAAATGTCGCATAGGCGAAGCTAAATAACTTTTTTTTGGTCAAAAGCAGTTCTGGTAATGAAATTAGGTTACATATATATGAAAAATGAAAATTTCAGATATCGGTCCATATATACCCGAGATATAGCCCAAATCGGGTTTTTCATGAAAATGTCGCGTAAGCGAACTTAAACAACTTTTTTGTGCTCAAAAGCAGTTCTGGTAATGAAGTAGGGTCATATAAATATGAAAAATGAAAATTTTCGATATCGGTCCATATATACCCGAGATATGCCTAGACCGCGGTTTTCATGAAAATGCCGCGTAAGCGAACTTAAACAACTTTTTTGTGCTCAAAAGCAGTTCTGGTAATGAAATTAGGTTACATAAATATGGAAAATGAAAATTTCCGATATCGGTCCATATATACCCGAGATATAGCCCAAACCGGGTTTTTCATGAAAATGTCGCGTAAGCGAACTTAAACAACTTTTTTGTGCTCAAAAGCAGTTCTGGTAATGAAATTAGGTTACATAAATATGAAAAATGAAAATTTCCGATATCGGTCCATATATACCCGAGATATAGCCCAACTCGGGTTTTTCATGAAAATGCCGCGTAAGCGAACTTAAACAACTTTTTTGTGCTCAAAAGCAGTTCTGGTAATGAAATTGGGTTACATAAATATGGAAAATGAAAATTTCCGATATCCGTCCATATATACCCGAGATATAGCCTAGACCGGGGTTTTCATGAAAATGCCACGTAAGCGAACTTAAACAACTTTTTTGTGCTCAAAAGCAGTTCTGGTAATGAAATAGTGTCATATAAATATGAAAAATGAAAATTTTCGATATCGGTCCATATATACCTGAGATATAGCCTAGACCGGGGTTTTCATGAAAATGCCGCGTAAGCGAACTTAAACAACTTTTTTGTGCTCAAAAACAGTTCTGGTAATGAAATTAGGTTACATAAATATGGAAAATGGAAATTTTCGATATCGGTCCATAGATATCCGAGATATAGCCTAGAACGGGTTTTTCATGAAAATGCCGCGTCAGCGAAATTAAACAACTTTTTTTTGCTTAAAAGCAGTTCTGGTAATAAAATAAGGTTATATAAATATGAAAAATGAAAATTTCCTATATCGGTCCATATATACCGCAGATATAGCCTGGAACGTGGTTTTCATGAAAATGTCGCGTAAGTGAACTTAAACAACTTTTTTTGCTTAAAAGCAGTTCTGGTAATCAAATAAGGTTATATAAGTATGGAAAATGAAAATTTCCGATATCGGTCCATATATACCCGAGATAAAGTGCAAACCGGGTTTTTCATGAAAATGTCGCGTAAGCGAACTTTAACAACTTTTTTTTTATTAAAAACAGTTCTTGTAATAAGATGAGGTTATATAAATATGGAAGATAAAAATTTCCGATATCGGTCCATATATACCCAAGATATAGCCCAAACCGGGTTTTTCATGAAAATGTCGCGTAAGCGAACTTAAACAACAATTTTTTTTTTGCTTAAAAACAGTTCTGGTAATAAAATAAGGTTATATAAATATGGAAGATAAACATTTCCGATATCGGTCCATATGTACCCGAGATATAGCCCAAATCGGGTTTTTCATGAATATGTCGCGTAAGCGAACTTAAACAACTTTTTTTTGCTCAAAAGCAGTTCTGGTAACGAAATTAGGTTACATAAATATGAAAAATGAAAATTTCCGATATCGGTCCATATATACCCGAGATATAGCCCAAACCGTGTTTTTCATGAAAATGCCGCGTAAGCGAACTTAAACAATTTTTTCGCCTTAAAGCAGTTCTGGTAATAAAATAAGATGATATAAATATGGAAAATGAAAGTTTTCGATATCGGTCCATACATATCCGAGATATAGCCTAAACCGGGTTTTTCATGAATACGCGGCGTAAGCGAACTAAAACAACTTTTTTTTTGCTTAAAAGCAGTTCTAATAGCAAAATATGGTTATATAGGTATGGAAAATGAAAATTTCCGATATCGGTCCATATATACCCGAGATATAGCCCAAACCGGGTTTTTCATGAAAATGTCGCGTAAGCGAACTTAAACAACAATTTTTTTTTCTTAAAAACAGTTCTGGTAATAAGATGAGGTTATATAAATGTGGAAGATAAAAATTTCCGATATCGGTCCATATATACCCGAGATATAGCCTAGACCAGTGTTTTCATGAAAATGCCGCGTAAGCGAACTTAAACAACTTTTTTGTGCTCAAAAGCAGTTCTGGTAATGAAGTTAGGTTACCTAGATATAGAAAATGAAAATTTCCGATATCGGTCCATATGTACCCGAGATATAGCCCAAATCGGGTTTTTCATGAAAATGTCGCGTAAGCGAACTTAAACAATTTGTTGTGCTCAAAAGCAGTTCTGGTAATGAAATAAGGTTATATAAATTTGGAAAATTAAAATTTTCGATATCGGTCCATATATACCCAAGATATAGCCTGAACCGATTTTTTCATTAAAAAAAATTTTTTTTTTTTGCTGAAAAGCAATTCTTGTTATAAAAGAAGGTTACTAAAATACAGAAAATAGAAAATTCCGATATCGGTTCATATAACCGAGCATATTCAGGTCACATTTTTAATATACTATACATATTCGTGACTATCGTGAAGGGTATTTTAGATTCGGCCCAGCCGAATATACTACACTCTTACTTTTTATACCCTTCACAAAAATGTAAAGGGTATATATAAGTTTGTGATTCCGTTTGTAATTTCTACAGTTTTTTTTTGCGACCCTATAAAGTATATATATTCTGATTCAGAATTAATGGAAAAGTCGATTAAGCGATGTCCGTCTGTCCGTCTGTCGGTCTGTCCGCTGTTGAAATACCGTTTCTGAGAAAACCATTCGACTTAGAAACTTTTTTCTTTCACCATTCTTTTACCCCATCGATTGATGGGTTTGCTATTGAAATTCAGTAATATCGGTCCACGTATAGCTGAGATATATTCAAAATTCCGAAAAAATCCATTTTTTTTTGCAGTTTTGTATGAAAATTTTTGAAAACAAAAGTCGTTCGTTTTGCTTCAAACTTCACACACTTATTAAGCATGGTGACTAAGAGACAAAAAATTTTTTTTTCAGATATCGGTCCATATATACCCGAGATATAGCCCAAATCGGATTTTAATGAAAATGTCGCATAGGCGAAGCTAAATAACTTTTTTTTGGTCAAAAGCAGTTCTGGTAATAAAATGAGGTTACATAAATATGGAAAATGAAAATTTCCGATATCGGTCCATATATACCCGAGATATAGCCCAAACCGGGTTTTTCATGAAAATGTCGCGTAAGCGAACTTAAACAACTTTTTTGTGCTCAAAAGCAGTTCTGGTAATGAAATAGGGTCATATAAATATGAAAAATGAAAATTTTCGATATCGGTCCATATATACCCGAGATATAGCCTAGACCGGGGTTTTCATGAAAATGCCGCGTAAGCGAACTTAAACAACTTTTTTGTGCTCAAAAGCAGTTCTGGTAATGAAATTGGGTTACATAAATATGGAAAATGAAAATTTCCGATATCGGTCCATATATACCCGAGATATAGCCTAGACCGGGGTTTTCATGAAAATGCCACGTAACCGAACTTAAACAACTTTTTTGTGCTCAAAAGCAGTTCTGGTAATGAAATTAGTTTACATATATATGAAAAATGAAAATTTCAGATATCGGTCCATATATACCCGAGATATAGCCCAAATCGGGTTTTTCATGAAAATGTCGCGTAAGCGAACTTAAACAACTTTTTTGTGCTCAAAAGCAGTTCTGGTAATGAAGTAGGGTCATATAAATATGAAAAATGAAAATTTTCGATATCGGTCCATATATACCCGAGATATGCCTAGACCGCGGTTTTCATGAAAATGCCGCGTAAGCGAACTTAAACAACTTTTTTGTGCTCAAAAGCAGTTCTGGTAATGAAATTAGGTTACATAAATATGGAAAATGAAAATTTCCGATATCGGTCCATATATACCCGAGATATAGCCCAAACCGGGTTTTTCATGAAAATGTCGCGTAAGCGAACTTAAACAACTTTTTTGTGCTCAAAAGCAGTTCTGGTAATGAAATTAGGTTACATAAATATGAAAAATGAAAATTTCCGATATCGGTCCATATATACCCGAGATATAGCCCAACTCGGGTTTTTCATGAAAATGCCGCGTAAGCGAACTTAAACAACTTTTTTGTGCTCAAAAGCAGTTCTGGTAATGAAATTGGGTTACATAAATATGGAAAATGAAAATTTCCGATATCGGTCCATATATACCCGAGATATAGCCTAGACCGGGGTTTTCATGAAAATGCCACGTAAGCGAACTTAAACAACTTTTTTGTGCTCAAAAGCAGTTCTGGTAATGAAATAGTGTCATATAAATATGAAAAATGAAAATTTTCGATATCGGTCCATATATACCTGAGATATAGCCTAGACCGGGGTTTTCATGAAAATGCCGCGTAAGCGAACTTAAACAACTTTTTTGTGCTCAAAAACAGTTCTGGTAATGAAATTAGGTTACATAAATATGGAAAATGGAAATTTTCGATATCGGTCCATAGATATCCGAGATATAGCCTAGAACGGGTTTTTCATGAAAATGCCGCGTCAGCGAAATTAAACAACTTTTTTTTGCTTAAAAGCAGTTCTGGTAATAAAATAAGGTTATATAAATATGAAAAATGAAAATTTCCTATATCGGTCCATATATACCGCAGATATAGCCTGGAACGTGGTTTTCATGAAAATGTCGCGTAAGTGAACTTAAACAACTTTTTTTGCTTAAAAGCAGTTCTGGTAATCAAATAAGGTTATATAAGTATGGAAAATGAAAATTTCCGATATCGGTCCATATATACCCGAGATAAAGTGCAAACCGGGTTTTTCATGAAAATGTCGCGTAAGCGAACTTTAACAACTTTTTTTTTATTAAAAACAGTTCTTGTAATAAGATGAGGTTATATAAATATGGAAGATAAAAATTTCCGATATCGGTCTATATATACCCAAGATATAGCCCAAACCGGGTTTTTCATGAAAATGTCGCGTAAGCGAACTTAAACAACAATTTTTTTTTTGCTTAAAAACAGTTCTGGTAATAAAATAAGGTTATATAAATATGGAAGATAAACATTTCCGATATCGGTCCATATGTACCCGAGATATAGCCCAAATCGGGTTTTTCATGAATATGTCGCGTAAGCGAACTTAAACAACTTTTTTTTGCTCAAAAGCAGTTCTGGTAACGAAATTAGGTTACATAAATATGAAAAATGAAAATTTCCGATATCGGTCCATATATACCCGAGATATAGCCCAAACCGTGTTTTTCATGAAAATGCCGCGTAAGCGAACTTAAACAATTTTTTCGCCTTAAAGCAGTTCTGGTAATAAAATAAGATGATATAAATATGGAAAATGAAAGTTTTCGATATCGGTCCATACATATCCGAGATATAGCCTAAACCGGGTTTTTCATGAATACGCGGCGTAAGCGAACTAAAACAACTTTTTTTTTGCTTAAAAGCAGTTCTAATAGCAAAATATGGTTATATAGGTATGGAAAATGAAAATTTCCGATATCGGTCCATATATACCCGAGATATAGCCCAAACCGGGTTTTTCATGAAAATGTCGCGTAAGCGAACTTAAACAACAATTTTTTTTTCTTAAAAACAGTTCTGGTAATAAGATGAGGTTATATAAATGTGGAAGATAAAAATTTCCGATATCGGTCCATATATACCCGAGATATAGCCTAGACCAGTGTTTTCATGAAAATGCCGCGTAAGCGAACTTAAACAACTTTTTTGTGCTCAAAAGCAGTTCTGGTAATGAAGTTAGGTTACCTAGATATAGAAAATGAAAATTTCCGATATCGGTCCATATGTACCCGAGATATAGCCCAAATCGGGTTTTTCATGAAAATGTCGCGTAAGCGAACTTAAACAATTTGTTGTGCTCAAAAGCAGTTCTGGTAATGAAATAAGGTTATATAAATTTGGAAAATTAAAATTTTCGATATCGGTCCATATATACCCAAGATATAGCCTGAACCGATTTTTTCATTAAAAAAAATTTTTTTTTTTGCTGAAAAGCAATTCTTGTTATAAAAGAAGGTTACTAAAATACAGAAAATAGAAAATTCCGATATCGGTTCATATAACCGAGCATATTCAGGTCACATTTTTAATATACTATACATATTCGTGACTATCGTGAAGGGTATTTTAGATTCGGCCCAGCCGAATATACTACACTCTTACTTTTTATACCCTTCACAAAAATGTAAAGGGTATATATAAGTTTGTGATTCCGTTTGTAATTTCTACAGTTTTTTTTTGCGACCCTATAAAGTATATATATTCTGATTCAGAATTAATGGAAAAGTCGATTAAGCGATGTCCGTTTGTCCGTCTGTCCGCTGTTGAAATACCGTTTCTGAGAAAACCATTAGACTTAGAAACTTTTTTATTTCACCATTCTTTTACCCCATCGATTCATGGGTTTGCTATTGAAATTCAGTAATATCGGTCCACGTATAGCTGAGATATATTCAAAATTCCGAAAAAAGCCATTTTTTTTGCAGTTTTGTATGAAAATTTTTGAAAACAAAAGTTGTTCGTTTTGCTTCAAACTTCACACACTTATTAAGCATGGTGACTAAAAAACAAAAAATTTTTTTTTCAGCTATGGGTCCATATATACCCGAGATATAGCCCAAATCGGATTTTAATGAAAATGTCGCATAGGCGAAGCTAAATAACTTTTTTTTGCTCAAAAGAAGTTCTGGTAATAAAATTAGGTTACATAAATATGGAAAATGAAAATTTCCGATATCGGTCCATATATACCCGAGATATAGCCCAAACCGGCTTTTTCATGAAAATGTCGCGTAAGCGAACTTAAACAACTTTTTTGTACTCAAAAGCAGTTCTAGTAATGAAATTAGGTTACATAAATATGAAAAATGAAAATTTTCGATGTCGGTCCATATATACCCGAGATATAGCCCAAATCGGGTTTTTCATGAAAATGTCGCGTAAGCGAACTTAAACAACGTTTTTGTGCTCAAAAGCAGTTCTGGTAATGCAATTAGGTTACATAAATATGAAAAATGAAAATTTTCGATGTCGGTCCATATATACCCGAGATATAGCCCAAATCGGGTTTTTCATGAAAATGTCGCGTAAGCGAACTTAAACAACGTTTTTGTGCTCAAAAGCAGTTCTGGTAATGAAATTAGGCTACATAAATATGAAAAATGATAATTTCCGATATCGGTCCATATATACCCAAGATATAGCCCAAACCGGGTTTTTCATGAAAATGTCGCGTAAGCGAACTTAAACAACAATTTTTTTTTTCTTAAAAACAGTTCTGGTAATAAGATGAGGTTATATAAATGTGGAAGATAAAAATTTCCGATATCGGTCCATATA
Organism: Thecocarcelia acutangulata; assembly: GCA_914767995.1. Lineage (NCBI taxonomy): Eukaryota > Metazoa > Arthropoda > Insecta > Diptera > Tachinidae > Thecocarcelia > Thecocarcelia acutangulata. Next base: position 50,628 of record CAJZCA010000002.1, on the reverse strand, counting down.
TACCCGAGATATAGCCTAGACCAGGGTTTTCATGAAAATGCCGCGTAAGCGAACTTAAACAACTTTTTTGTGCTCAAAAGCAGTTCTGGTAATGAAGTTAGGTTACCTAGATATAGAAAATGAAAATTTCCGATATCGGTCCATATGTACCCGAGATATAGCCCAAATCGGGTTTTTCATGAAAATGTCGCGTAAGCGAACTTAAACAATTTGTTGTGCTCAAAAGCAGTTCTGGTAATGAAATAAGGTTATATAAATTTGGAAAATTAAAATTTTCGATATCGGTCCATATATACCCAAGATATAGCCCAAACCGGGTTTTTCATGAAAATGTCGCGTAAGCGAACTTAAACAACAATTTTTTTTTTCTTAAAAACAGTTCTGGTAATAAGATGAGGTTATATAAATGTGGAAGATAAAAATTTCCGATATCGGTCCATATATACCCGAGATATAGCCCAAACCGGGTTTTTCATGAAAATGTCGCGTAAGCGAACTTAAACAACAATTTTTTTTTTCTTAAAAACAGTTCTGGTAATAAGATGAGGTTATATAAATGTGGAAGATAAAAATTTCCGATATCGTTCCATATATACCCGAGATATAGCCTAGACCAGGGTTTTCATGAAAATGCCGCGTAAGCGAACTTAAACAACTTTTTTGTGCTCAAAAGCAGTTCTGGTAATGAAGTTAGGTTACCTAGATATAGAAAATGAAAATTTCCGATATCGGTCCATATGTACCCGAGATATAGCCCAAATCGGGTTTTTCATGAAAATGTCGCGTAAGCGAACTTAAACAATTTGTTGTGCTCAAAAGCAGTTCTGGTAATGAAATAAGGTTATATAAATTTGGAAAATTAAAATTTTCGATATCGGTCCATATATACCCAAGATATAGCCTGAACCGATTTTTTCATTAAAAAAAATTTTTTTTTTTGCTGAAAAGCAATTCTTGTTATAAAAGAAGGTTACTAAAATACAGAAAATAGAAAATTCCGATATCGGTTCATATAACCGAGCATATTCAGGTCACATTTTTAATATACTATACATATTCGTGACTATCGTGAAGGGTATTTTAGATTCGGCCCAGCCGAATATACTACACTCTTACTTTTTATACCCTTCACAAAAATGTAAAGGGTATATATAAGTTTGTGATTCCGTTTGTAATTTCTACAGTTTTTTTTTGCGACCCTATAAAGTATATATATTCTGATTCAGAATTAATGGAAAAGTCGATTAAGCGATGTCCGTTTGTCCGTCTGTCCGTCTGTCCGCTGTTGAAATACCGTTTCTGAGAAAACCATTAGACTTAGAAACTTTTTTATTTCACCATTCTTTTACCCCATCGATTCATGGGTTTGCTATTGAAATTCAGTAATATCGGTCCACGTATAGCTGAGATATATTCAAAATTCCGAAAAAAGCCATTTTTTTTTGCAGTTTTGTATGAAAATTTTTGAAAACAAAAGTTGTTCGTTTTGCTTCAAACTTCACACACTTATTAAGCATGGTGACTAAAAAACAAAAAATTTTTTTTTCAGCTATGGGTCCATATATACCCGAGATATAGCCCAAATCGGATTTTAATGAAAATGTCGCATAGGCGAAGCTAAATAACTTTTTTTTGCTCAAAAGCAGTTCTGGTAATGAAATTAGGTTACATAAATATGAAAAATGAAAATTTTCGATGTCGGTCCATATATACCCGAGATATAGCCCAAATCGGGTTTTTCATGAAAATGTCGCGTAAGCGAACTTAAACAACGTTTTTGTGCTCAAAAGCAGTTCTGGTAATGAAATTAGGTTACATAAATATGAAAAATGAAAATTTTCGATGTCGGTCCATATATACCCGAGATATAGCCCAAATCGGGTTTTTCATGAAAATGTCGCGTAAGCGAACTTAAACAACGTTTTTGTGCTCAAAAGCAGTTCTGGTAATGAAATTAGGCTACATAAATATGAAAAATGATAATTTCCGATATCGGTCCATATATACCCAAGATATAGCCCAAATCGGATTTTAATGAAAATGTCGCATAGGCGAAGCTAAATAACTTTTTTTTGCTCAAAAGCAGTTCTGGTAATAAAATTAGGTTACATAAATATGAAAAATGAAAATTTTCGATATCGGTCCATATATACCCGAGATATAGCCTAGACCGGGGTTTTCATGAAAATGCCGCGTAAGCGAACTTAAACAACTTTTTTGTGCTCAAAAGCAGTTCTGGTAATGAAATTAGGTTACATAAATATAAAAAATGAAAATTTCCGATATCGGTCCATATATACCCGAGATATGGCCCAAATCGGGTTTTTCATGAAAATGTCGCGTAAGCGAACTTAAACAACTTTTTTGTGCTCAAAAGCAGTTCTGGTAATGAAATTAGGTTACCTAAATATGGAAAATGAAAATTTCCGATATCGGTCCATATGTACTCGAGGTATAGCCTAAACTGCGGTTTTAATGAAAATGTCGCGTAAGTGAACTTAAACATATTTTTTTGCTTAAAAACAGTTCTGGTAATGAAATAGGGTCATATAAATATGACAAACGAAAATTTTCGATGTCGGTCCATATATACCCGAGATATAGCCTAGGCCGAGTTTTACATAAAAGAGTCGCGTAAGCAAACTAAAACAACATTTTTGTGCTCAAAAGCAGTTTTAGTAATGAAATGAAGTTATATAAATATGAAAAATGAAAATTTCCATTATCGGTCCATATATACCCGAGATATAGCCTAGAACGGGTTTTTCATGAAAATGCCGCGTCACCGAAATTAAACAACTTTTTTTGCTTAAAAGCGGTTCTGGTAATATAAATATGAAAAATGAAAATTTCCGATATCGGTCCATATATACCGCAGATATAGCCTGGAACGTGGTTTTCATGAAAATGCCGCGTAAGCGAACTTAAACAACTTTTTTTGCTTAAAAGCAGTTCTGATAATGAAATAAGATTACATAAATATGAAAAATGAAAATTTCCGATATCGGTCCATATATACCCGAGATATAGCCCAAACCGTGTTTTCCATGAAAATGCCGCGTAAGCGAACTTAAACAATTTTTCCGCCTTAAAGCAGTTCTGGTAATAAAATAAGGTGATATAAATATGGAAAATGAAAGTTTTCGATATCGGTCCATATATACCCGAGATATAGCCTAAACCGGGTTTTTCATGAAAATGTCGCGTAAGCGAACTTAACAATTTTTTTTTGCTTAAAAACAGTTCTGGTAATAAGATAAGGTTATATAAATATGGAAGATAACAATTTCCGATATCGGTCCATATGTACCCGAGATATAGCCCAAATCGGGTTTTTCATGAATATGTCGCGAAAGCGAACTTAAACAACTTTTTTTTGTTCAAAAGCAGTTCTGGTAATGAAATTAGGTTACATAAATATGAAAAATGAAAATTTCCGATATCAGTCCATATATACCCGAGATATAGCCCAAACCGTGTTTTCCATGAAAATGCCGCGTAAGCGAACTTAAACAATTTTTCCGCCTTAAAGCAGTTCTGGTAATAAAATAAGGTGATATAAATATGGAAAATGAAAGTTTTCGATATCGGTCCATATATACCCGAGATATAGCCTAAACCGGGTTTTTCATGAATACGCGGCGTAAGCGAACTAAAACAACTTTTTTTGCTTAAAAGCAGTTCTAATAGCAAAATAAGGTTATATAGGTATGGAAAATGAAAATTTCCGATATCGGTACATTTATACCCGAGATATAGCCCAAACCGGGTTTTTCATGAAAATGTCGCGTAAGCGAACTTAAACAACAATTTTTTTTTGCTTAAAAACAGTTCTGGTAATAAGATGAGGTTATGTAAATGTGGAAGATAAAAATTTCCGATATCGGTCCATATGTACCCGAGATATAGCCCAAATCGGGTTTTTCATGAAAATGTCTCGTAAGCGAACTTAAACAATTTGTTGTGCTCAAAAGCAGTTCTGGTAATGAAATAAGGTTATATAAATATGGAAAATTTAAATTTTCGATATCGGTCCATATATACCCGAGATATAGCCTGAACCGATTTTTTCATTAAAAAAATTTTTTTTTTTTTTTTGCTGAAAAGCAATTCTTGTTATATGTATATAAAAGAAGGTTACTAAAATACAGAAAACAGAAAATTCCGATATCGGTTCATATATAACCGAGCATATTCAGGCCACATTTTTAATATACTATACATATTCGTGACTATCGTGAAGGGTATTTTAGATTCGGCCCAGCCGAATATATTGCACTCTTACTTTTTATACCCTTCACAAAAATGTAAAGGGTATATATAAGTTTGTGATTCCGTTTGTAATTTCTACAGTTTTTTCTTGCGACCCTATAAAGTATATATATTCTGAATCAGAATTAATGGAAAAGTCGATTAAGCGATGTCCGTCTGTCCGTCTGTCCGCTGTTGAAATACCGTTTCTGAGAAAACCATTAGACTTAGAAACTTTTTTCTTTCACCATTCTTTTACCCCATCGATTCATGGGTTTGCTATTGAAATTCAGTAATATCGGTCCACGTATAGCTGAGATATATTCAAAATTCCGAAAAAAGCCATTTTTTTTTGCAGTTTTGTATGAAAATTTTTGAAAACAAAAGTTGTTCGTTTTGCTTCAAACTTCACACACTTATTAAGCATGGTGACTAAAAGACAAAAAATTGTTTTTTCAGATATCGGTCCATATATACCCGAGATATAGCCCAAATCGGATTTTAATGAAAATGTCGCATAGGCGAAGCTAAATAACTTTTTTTTGCTCAAAAGCAGTTCTGGTAATAAAATGAGGTTACATAAATATGGAAAATGAAAATTTCCGATATCGGTCCATATATACCCGAGATATAGCCCAAACCGGGTTTTTCATGAAAATGTCGCGTAAGCGAACTTAAACAACTTTTTTGTGCTCAAAAGCAGTTCTGGTAATGAAATAGGGTCATATAAATATGAAAAATGAAAATTTTCGATATCGGTCCATATATACCCGAGATATAGCCGAGACCGTGGTTTTCATGAAAATGCCGCGTAAGCGAACTTAAACAACTTTTTTGTGCTCAAAAGCAGTTCTGGTAATGAAATTGGGTTACATAAATATGGAAAATGAAAATTTCCGATATCGGTCCATATATACCCGAGATATAGCCTAGACCGGGGGTTTTCATGAAAATGCCACGTAACCGAACTTAAACAACTTTTTTGTGCTCAAAAGCAGTTCTGGTAATGAAATTAGGTTACAAATATATGAAAAATGAAAATTTCAGATATCGGTCCATATATACCCGAGATATAGCCCAAATCGGGTTTTTCATGAAAATGTCCGCGTAAGCGAACTTAAACAACTTTTTTGTGCTCAAAAGCAGTTCTGGTAATGAAGTAGGGTCATTATAAATATGAAAAAATGAAAATTTTCGATATCGGTCCATATATACCCGAGATATAGCCTAGACCGCGGTTTTCATGAAAATGCCGCGTAAGCGAACTTAAACAACTTTTTTGTGCTCAAAAGCAGTTCTGGTAATGAAATTAGGTTACATAAATATGGAAAATGAAAATTCCCGATATCGGTCCATATATACCCGAGATATAGCCCAAACCGGGTTTTTCATGAAAATGTCGCGTAAGCGAACTTAAACAACTTTTTTGTGCTCAAAAGCAGTTCTGGTAATGAAATTAGGTTACATAAATATGAAAAATGAAAATTTCCGATATCGGTCCATATATACCCGAGATATAGCCCAAATCGGGTTTTTCATGAAAATGCCGCGTAAGCGAACTTAAACAACTTTTTTGTGCTCAAAAGCAGTTCTGGTAATGAAATAGGGTCATATAAATATGAAAAATGAAAATTTTCGATATCGGTCCATATATACCCGAGATATAGCCCAAATCGGGTTTTTCATGAAAATGCCGCGTAAGCGAACTTAAACAACTTTTTTGTGCTCAAAAGCAGTTCTGGTAATGAAATTGGGTTACATAAATATGGAAAATGAAAATTTCCGATATCGGTCCATATATACCCGAGATATAGCCTAGACCGGGGTTTTCATGAAAATGCCACGTAAGCGAACTTAAACAACTTTTTTGTGCTCAAAAGCAGTTCTGGTAATGAAATAGTGTCATATAAATATGAAAAATGAAAATTTCCTATATCGGTCCATATATACCGCAGATATAGCCTGGAACGTGGTTTTCATGAAAATGTCGCGTAAGTGAACTTAAACAACTTTTTTTGCTTAAAAGCAGTTCTGGTAATCAAATAAGGTTATATAAGTATGGAAAATGAAAATTTCCGATATCGGTCCATATATACCCGAGATAAAGTGCAAACCGGGTTTTTCATGAAAATGTCGCGTAAGCGAACTTTAACAACTTTTTTTTTATTAAAAACAGTTCTTGTAATAAGATGAGGTTATATAAATATGGAAGATAAAAATTTCCGATATCGGTCCATATATACCCGAGATATAGCCTGAACCGATTTTTTCATTAAACAAGTAAGAGTGTAGTATATTCGGCTGGGCCGAATCTAAAGTACCCTTCACGATAGTCACGAATATGTATAGTATATTAAAAATGTGACCTAAATATGCTCGGTTATATATGAACCGATATGGGAAATTTCTATTTTCTGTATTTTAGTAACCTTCTTTTATAACGAGAATTGCTTTTCAGCAAAAAAAAAAAAAATTTTTTTTAATGGAAAAATCGGTTCAGGCTATATCTCGGGTATATATGGCCCGATATCGAAAATTTTAATTTTCCATATTTATATAACCTTATATCATTACCAGAACTGCTTTTGAGTACAACAAATTGTTTAAGTTCGCTTACGCGATATTTTCATGAAAAACCCGATTTAGGCTGTATCTCGGGTATATCTGGACCGATATCAGAAATTTTAATTTTCTCTATTTTCGTAACCTTCTTTTATGACAAGAACTGCTTTTCAGCAAAAAAAAAATGTTATTGGAAAAATCGGTTCAGGCTATATCTCGAGTATATATGGACCGATATCGGATATTTTCTTTTTCCATATTTATATAACCTTATTTCATTACCAGAACTGCTTTTGAGCACAAAAAAGTTGTTTAGTCGGCATTTTCATCAAAAAACCTGTTAGGCTATACACCGGGTATATATGAACCGATATCGGAAATTTTCATTTTCCATATTTATGTAACCTAATTTCATTAGCAGAACTGCTTTTCAGCACAAAAAGTTGTTTAAGTTCGCTTACGCTGCATTTTCATGAAAACCCCGGTCTATGCTATATCTCGGGTATATATGGCCCGATATCGAAAATTTTTATTTTTCACATTTATATGACCCTATTTCATTACCAGAACTGCTTTTGAGCACAAAAAAACTGTTTAAGTTCGCTTACGCGATATTTTCATGAAAAACCCGATTTGGGCTATATCTCGGGTGTATATGGACCGACATCGAAAATTTTCATTTTTCATATTTATATAACCCTTTTTCATTACCAGAACTGCTTTGAGCAAAAAAAAGTTGTTTAAGTTCGCTTACGCGACATTTTCATGAAAAACCCGATTTGGGCTATATCTCGGGTATATATGGACCGATATCGGAAATTTTCATTTTCCATATTTATGTAACCTAATTTCATTATCAGAACTGCTTTGAGCACAAAAAAGTTGTTTAAGTTCGCTTGCGCGACATTTTTATGAAAACCCCGATTTGGGCTATATCTCGGGTATATATGGACCGATATCGAAAATTTTCATTTTTCATATTTATGTGACCCTATTTCATTACCAGAACTGATTTTGAGAACAAAAAAGTTGTTTAAGTTCGCTTACGCGACATTTTCATGAAAAACCCGATTTGGGCTATATCTCGGGTATATATGGACCGACATGGAAAATTTTCATTTTTCATATTTATATGACCCTATTTCATTACCAGAACTGCTTTTGAGCACAAAAAAGTTGTTTAAGTTCGCTTACGCGACATTTTCATGAAAAACCCGATTTGGGCTATATCTCGGGTATATATGGACCGACATCGGAAATTTTCATTTTCCATATTTATGTAACCTAATTTCAATACCAGAACTGCTTTTGAGCACAAAAAAGTTGTTTAAGTTCGCTTACGCGGCATAAATATGGAAAATGAAAATTTCCGATATCGGTCCATATATACCCGAGATATAGCCCAAACCGGGTTTTTCATGAAAATGTCGCGTAAGCGAACTTAAACAACTTTTTTGTGCTCAAAAGCAGTTCTGGTAATGAAATTAGGTTACATAAATATGAAAAATGAAAATTTTCGATGTCGGTCCATATATACCCGAGATATAGCCCACATCGGGGTTTTCATGAAAATGTCGCGTAAGCGAACTTAAACAACGTTTTTGTGCTCAAAAGCAGTTCTGGTAATGAAATTAGGTTACATAAATATGAAAAATGAAAATTTTCGATGTCGGTCCATATATACCCGAGATATAGCCCAAATCGGGTTTTTCATGAAAATGTCGCGTAAGCGAACTTAAACAACGTTTTTGTGCTCAAAAGCAGTTCTGGTAATGAAATTAGGTTACATAAATATGAAAAATGATAATTTCCGATATCGGTCCATATATACCCAAGATATAGCCCAAATCGGATTTTAATGAAAATGTCGCATAGGCGAAGCTAAATAACTTTTTTTTGCTCAAAAGCAGTTCTGGTAATAAAATTAGGTTACATAAATATGAAAAATGAAAATTTTCCATATCGGTCCATATATACCCGAGATATAGCCTAGACCGGGGTTTTCATGAAAATGCCGCGTAAGCGAACTTAAACAACTTTTTTGTGCTCAAAAGCAGTTCTGGTAATGAAATTAGGTTACATAAATATGAAAAATGAAAATTTCCGATATCGGTCCATATATACCCGAGATATGGCCCAAATCGGGTTATTCATGAAAATGTCGCGTAAGCGAACTTAAACAACTTTTTTGTGCTCAAAAGCAGTTCTGGTAATGAAATTAGGTTACCTAAATATGGAAAATGAAAATTTCCGATATCGGTCCATATGTACTCGAGGTATAGCCTAAACTGCGGTTTTAATGAAAATGTCGCGTAAGTGAACTTAAACATATTTTTTTGCTTAAAAACAGTTCTGGTAATGAAATAGGGTCATATAAATATGACAAACGAAAATTTTCGATGTCGGTCCATATATACCCGAGATATAGCCTAGGCCGGGTTTTACATAAAAGAGTCGCGTAAGCAAACTAAAACAACATTTTTGTGCTCAAAAGCAGTTCTAGTAATGAAATGAAGTTATGTAAATATGAAAAATGAAAATTTCCAATATCGGTCCATATATACCCGAGATATAGCCTAGAACGGGTTTTTCATGAAAATGCCGCGTCACCGAAATTAAACAACTTTTTTTGCTTAAAAGCGGTTCTGGTAATAAAATAAGGTTATATAAATATGAAAAATGAAAATTTCCGATATCGGTCCATATATACCGCAGATATAGCCTGGAACGTGGTTTTCATGAAAATGCCGCGTAAGCGAAGTTAAACAACTTTTTTTGCTTAAAAGCAGTTCTGATAATGAAATAAGATTACATAAATATGAAAAATGAAAATTTCCGATATCGGTCTATATATACCCGAGATATAGCCCAAACCGTGTTTTTCATGAAAATGCCGCGTAAGCGAACTTAAACAATTTTTCCGCCTTAAAGCAGTTCTGGTAATAAAATAAGGTGATATAAATATGGAAAATGAAAGTTTTCGATATCGGTCCATATATACCCGAGATATAGCCTAAACCGGGTTTTTCATGAAAATGTCGCGTAAGCGAACTTAACAATTTTTTTTTGCTTAAAAACAGTTCTGGTAATAAGATAAGGTTATATAAATATGGAAGATAAAAATTTCCGATATCGGTCCATATGTACCCGAGATATAGCCCAAATCGGGTTTTTCATGAATATGTCGCGAAAGCGAACTTAAACAACTTTTTTTTGTTCAAAAGCATTTCTGGTAATGAAATTAGGTTACATAAATATGAAAAATTAAAATTTCCGATATCAGTCCATATATACCCGAGATATAGACCAAACCGTGTTTTCCATGAAAATGCCGCGTAAGCGAACTTAAACAATTTTTCCGCCTTAAAGCAGTTCTGGTAATAAAATAAGGTGATATAAATATGGAAAATGAAAGTTTTCGATATCGGTCCATATATACCCGAGATATAGCCTAAACCGGGTTTTTCATGAATACGCGGCGTAAGCGAACTAAAACAACTTTTTTTGCTTAAAAGCAGTTCTAATAGCAAAATAAGGTTATATAGGTATGGAAAATGAAAATTTCCGATATCGGTACATTTATACCCGAGATATAGCCCAAACCGGGTTTTTCATGAAAATGTCGCGTAAGCGAACCTAAACAACAATTTTTTTTTTGCTTAAAAACAGTTCTGGTAATAAGATGAGGTTATATAAATGTGGAAGATAAAAATTTCCGATATCGGTCCATATATACCCGAGATATAGCCTAGACCAGGGTTTTCATGAAAATGCCGCGTAAGCGAACTTAAACAGCTTTTTTGTGCTCAAAAGCAGTTCTGGTAATGAAATTAGGTTCCCTAAATATGGAAAGTGAAAATTTCCGATATCGGTCCATATGTACCCGAGATATAGCCCAAATCGGGTTTTTCATGAAAATGTCGCGTAAGCGAACTTAAACAATTTGTTGTGCTCAAAAGCAGTTCTGGTAATGAAATAAGGTTATATAAATATGGAAAATTTAAATTTTCGATATCGGTCCATATATACCCGAGATATAGCCTGAACCGATTTTTTCATTAAAAATTATTTTTTTTTTTGCTGAAAAGCAATTCTTGTTATATATAAAAGAAGGTTACTAAAATACAGAAAACAGAAAATTCCGATATCGGTTCATATATAACCGAGCATATTCAGGCCACATTTTTAATATACTATACATATTCGTGACTATCGTGAAGGGTATTTTAGATTCGGCCCAGCCGAATATACTACACTCTTACTTGTTTTTTCTAATTTTATAGGTATTTAAAAATTGTAGATGTTATAATTTTAAAATATAACATAAATGTCCTGAAATACAAGTTTACACAGAACTCATGTTTTAAATTAAATCAATATGAATGCAGTCTCTTGAATAACTTTAAACAATCAGCTGTTCTGCTGATTCAGAAACCAAACAGGTAATTGAACTTTGTTTTATTGGAAATTCAATTGAATCTATGGGAACGAATGGCCACAATAGCTACGTTTGGTAGATTTTATTAAAACAATTTCAATTAGTAATTATGGTTTATATATAAAAATTTTTATTTTTATTCGTGGCGGTAGATATCACTTCAAGTTTGATTGGTCACAATAGGCTAAATGTAATCAGCAATTTAAATGCGTAGCAAATTTGAGGAAAAAAAATTTAAGAAATTGCTAATAAAGCGCAGCTAGTAAGTAATAACCATTAATATCGGAAAAAAATCATTTACTTTTTGCGGATAACTAGTAACATTAGTAGAATATATACATAATGAATTTTCCTTGATGAATTTCGAAAAATTACTTCAAAATTTAGTTCAAGAAAAATTTTTAAAACTGAATCCTAAATTAGTTCGCGAACGAAACAATTATTTTTACATGAAAACTTGCAAAATTCTCTCTTGTAACTGGAATAAAATAATTTGACGTTGTTGTTGTTCCTACATGCCAGACATTAAACAACAACCAATTTAAATTTAAGGGGAAATATGCAAAAGAGAAAAAATACTAATGATCGTTACTGGATTTAAAAAGGGGAAAAATTATTTAAGTCGAACTAAATAAGGAGAAGTAAACCTGGAATACAAATGATATTTTTATGGAGAATTAAATAACATATCAAAGCGGATATTTAACCAACAAAAATGAAATATCAGCAGGAATAAAATCAATATGTTTATTGGAATTTTCAAATTATGAAACAAGAAATAGGAGAACAATTTGCACTACGCAAATGAAATGGTCCGAAAGGAGAAATAAAGGTATATCTTCCAGGCAATGGGAAAAAATATTAAGGAATTGTTTGATAAGGAGAACAATATTAATAAAGTGCTGAAAAGGAGAAAAATGTACTTATGTACATGCACATACATACATACATATAAAGTGGTGAAAATATTACCGCGCGTAAATTTACCCACTGGAATCACCGATTTTGATGGAAATATTAAATAAATTATATTATATTTTTGTTAATTTCTGTGATTTTTATTTTTAAATGATTAATTCACTGAACGCAATTTTTGGACGTCTTCAGACCGTTCTTCTCTTTTCAGTTTATTAGGATTTGTGTTCACTTTTTTTCTTTATATTTATATATACACGTATATGTATGAAAGATTTATATTTTTATATACATACATATCTATATGTATATGCACATGGAGAGTCGAATAAACTTTTATTGTTACTTCGACATGTTTTGCTTAGAAATTATAAAATTCCTTTGCTAAAAACTATGTATTTTTTAACTTTTTTATTTACAACTTTTTATTTATTTTATTTCTTTAATTCCCTTGTACTGAAATGAATTTTCTCACTGTGGCTAAACAAAGCAAATTGTAGTACCATACCTTGTCTGGAAATGCCGATGAGATGAGAAATCTGTGATTTTTGAATAAGAACGGTGCTTCCAACACAATTGATTGCTGCAATCTCAGCGAATACCAATCCGGTTTGATAGGATCAAATGTTAATCCGACAGGTTAACCTCTGGTGTAGAAAAAAGTGGACTGTAAAGGAAGGAGAAATGGATGGAACCATTCACTGAGCCGATGAAGCAAAACAAATAACCTTTTATTTATTTTGCCTCGCTAAAGCAATCAAGACCTCGTTCGGTCGTATCGGAAAGAAAGAAAAATAAAACAAGGTTTATTAGAGTGGGAATTACTCAAAATCAAGTTTTATTCAGCGGATAGTTACCTTTGGTTTTGGAGGGTTTTTTCTTATCAAGTAAAAAAGTAATAATAAAAACGGAAGTAGGATTTTAGTACATATTGGCTAATTTGACGTTCATATTTAGGCGTTAAGAGCAAAAGAGATAGCTAGTTTTTTATGCTAAACACATTAATCAGCTTTAGTACACATTATTACAAATATGAAATGAAAGACTAGTGTTGTTAAGATATTTGATCTTAACAGATTTGATGAAATTTCGATGAAAATATGACATCTCACAAATTCAAAAATAACATGTTTTTTGGGTTAAATTTGACGCACTTTTAACGTAGCCTAAGCGATTTTTAAAAATTTTGAAAAAAATTTTAAACATTTTTTACATAATTTGTGTCGTCTTAAGCCTAGGCAATGGAATGGATTTAATGAAATTTCGATGAAAATATGACATCTCACAAATTCAAAAATAACATGTTTTTTTGGTTAAATTTGACGCACTTTTAACGTAGCCTAAGCGATTTTTAAAAATTTTGAATAAAATTTTAAACATTTTTTACATTATATGTGTTGTTTTAAGCCTAGGTAATGGAATGGATTTGATGAAATTTCGATGAAAATATGACATCTCACAAATTCAAAAATAACATGTTTTTTGGGTTAAATTTGACGCACTTTTAACGTAGCCTAAGCGATTTTTAAAAATTTTGAAAAAAATGTAAACATTTTTTACATTATATGTGTCGTTTTAAGCCTAGGTAATGGAATGAATTTGATGAAATTTCGATGAAAATATGACATCTCACAAATTCAAAAATAACATGTTTTTTTGGTTAAATTTGACGCATTTTTAACATAGCCTAAGCGATTTTTAAAAATTTTGAAAAAAATTTAAAACATTTTTTACATTATATGTGTCGTTTTAAGCCTAGGTAATGGAATGAATTTGATGAAATTTCGATGAAAATATGACATCTCACAAATTCAAAAATAACATGTTTTTTGGGTTAAATTTGACGCACTTTTAACGTAGCCTAAGCGATTTTTAAAAATTTTGAAAAAAATGTAAACATTTTTTACATTATATGTGTCGTTTTAAGCCTAGGTAATGGAATGAATTTGATGAAATTTCGATGAAAATATGACATCTCACAAATTCAAAAATAACATGTTTTTTGGGTTAAATTTGACGCACTTTTAACATAGCCTAAGCGATTTTTAAAAATTTTGAAAACAAATTTTAAAAATTTTTTTTCATTATATGTGTCGTTTTAAGCCTAGGCAATGGAATGGATTTAATGAAATTTCGATGAAAATATGAAATCTCACAAATTCAAAAATAACATGTTTTTTGGGTTAAATTTGACGCACTTTTAACGTAGCCTAAGCGATTTTTAAAAATTTTGAAAAAAATTTTAAACATTTTTTACATAATTTGTGTCGTCTTAAGCCTAGGCAATGGAATGGATTTAATGAAATTTCGATGAAAATATGACATCTCACAAATTCAAAAATAACATGTTTTTTTGGTTAAATTTGACGCATTTTTAACATAGCCTAAGCGATTTTTAAAAATTTTGAAAAAAATTTAAAAAATTTTTTTTCATTATATGTGTCGTTTTAAGCCTAGGCAATGGAATGGATTTAATGAAATTTCGATGAAAATATGACATCTCACAAATTCAAAAATAGCATGTTTTTTGGGTTAAATTTGACGCACTTTTAACATAGCCTAAGCGATTTTTAAAAATTTTGAAACAAATTTTAAAAATTTTTTTTTCATTATATGTGTCGTTTTAAGCCTAGGCAATGGAATGGATTTAATGAAATTTCGATGAAAATATGAAATCTCACAAATTCAAAAATAACATGTTTTTTGGGTTAAATTTGACGCACTTTTAACTAAGCGATTTTTAAAAATTTTGAAAAAAAATTTTAAACATTTTTTACATAATTTGTGTCGTCTTAAGCCTAGGCAATGGAATGGATTTAATGAAATTTCGATGAAAATATAACATCTCACAAATTCAAAAATAACATATTTTTTGGGTTAAATTTGACGCACTTTTAACATAGCCTAAGCGATTTTTAAAAATTTTGAAAAAAATTTTAAACATTTTTTACATTATATGTGTCGTTTTAAGCCTAGGTAATGGAATGGATTTGATGAAATTTCGATGAAAATATGACATCTCACAAATTCAAAAATAACATGTTTTATACCCTTCACAAAAATGTAAAGGGTATATATAAGTTTGTGATTCCGTTTGTAATTTCTACAGTTTTTTTTTGCGACCCTATAAAGTATATATATTCTGAATCAGAATTAATGGAAAAGTCGATTAAGCGATGTCCGTCTGTCCGTCTGTCCGCTGTTGAAATACCGTTTCTGAGAAAACCATTAGACTTAGAAACTTTTTTCTTTCACCATTCTTTTACCCCATCGATTCATGGGTTTGCTATTGAAATTCAGTAATATCGGTCCACGTATACCTGAGATATATTCAAAATTCCGAAAAAGCCATTTTTTTTTGCAGTTTTGTATGAAAATTTTTGAAAACAAAAGTTGTTCGTTTTGCTTCAAACTTCACACACTTATTAAGCATGGTGACTAAAAGACAAAAAATTTTTTTTCAGATATCGGTCCATATATACCCGAGATATAGCCCAAATCGGATTTTAATGAAAATGTCGCATAGGCGAAGCTAAATAACTTTTTTTTTTGCTCAAAAGCAGTTCTGATAATAAAATTAGGTTATATAAATATGGAAAATGAAAATTTCCGATATCGGTCCATATATACCCGAGATATAGCACAAACCGGGTTTTTCATGAAAATGTCGCGTAAGCGAACTTAAACAACTTTTTTGTGCTCAAAAGCAGTTCTGGTAATGAAATTAGGTTACATAAATATGAAAAATGAAAATTTTCGATGTCGGTCCATATATACCCGAGATATAGCCCAAATCGTGTTTTTCATGAAAATGTCGCGTAAGCGAACTTAAACAACGTTTTTGTGCTCAAAAGCAGTTCTGGTAATGAAATTAGGTTACATAAATATGAAAAATGAAAATTTCCGATATCGGTCCATATATACCCAAGATATAGCCCAAATCGGATTTTAATGAAAATGTCGCATAGGCGAAGCTAAATAACTTTTTTTTGCTCAAAAGCAGTTCTGGTAATAAAATTAGGTTACATAAATATGAAAAATGAAAATTTTCGATATCGGTCCATATATACCCGAGATATAGCCCAATCCGGGTTTTTCATGAAAATTTCGCGTAAGCGAACTTAAACAACTTTTTTGTGCTCAAAAGCAGTTCTGGTAATGAAATTAGGTTACATAAATATGAAAAATGAAAATTTTCGATGTCGGTCGATATATACCCGAGATATAGCCCAAATCGGGTTTTTCATGAAAATGTCGCGTAAGCGAACTTAAACAATTTTTTTTTTGCTCAAACGCAGATCTGATAATGAAATAAGATTACATAAATATGAAAAATGAAAATTTCCGATATCGGTCCATATATACCCGAGATATGGCCCAAATCGGGTTTTTCATGAAAATGTCGCGTAAATGAACTTAAACAACTTTTTTGTGCTCAAAAGCAGTTCTGGTAATGAAATTAGGTTACATAAATATGAAAAACGAAAATTTTCGATGTCGGTCCATATATACCCGAGATATAGCCCAAATCGGGTTTTTCATGAAAATGTCGCGTAAGCGAACTTAAACAACTTTTTTGTGCTCAAAAGCAGTTCTGGTAATGAAATTGGGTTACCTAAATATGGAAAATGAAATTTTCCGATATCGGTCCATATGTACTCGAGATATAGCCCAAATCGGGTTTTTCATGAAAATGTCGCGTAAGCGATCTTAAACAACTTTTTTTTTGCTCAAAAGCAGTTCTGATAATGAAATAAGATTACATAAATATGAAAAATGAAAATTTCCGATATCGGTCCATATATACCCGAGATATAGCCTAGACCGGGTTTTACATAAAAGTGTCGCGTAAGCAAACTAAAACAACTTTTTTGTGCTCAAAAGCAGTTCTAGTAATGAAATGAAGTTATATAAATATGAAAAATGAAAATTTCCAATATCGGTCCATATATACCCGAGATATAGCCTAGACCAGGGTTTTCATGAAAATGCCGCGTAAGCGAACTTAAACAGCTTTTTTGTGCTCAAAAGCAGTTCTGGTAATGAAATTAGGTTACCTAAATATGGAAAATGAAAATTTCCGATATCGGTTCATATGTACCCGAGATATAGCCCAAATCGGGTTTTTCATGAAAATGTCGCGTAAGCGAACTTAAACAGCTTTTTTGTGCTCAAAAGCAGTTCTGGTAATGAAATAACGTTATATAAATATGGAAAATTAAAATTTTCGATATCGGTCCATATATACTCGAGATATAGCCTGAACCGATTTTTTCATTAAAATTTTTTTTTTTTTTGCTGAAAAGCAATTCTTGTTATAAAAGAAGGTTACTAAAATACAGAAAATAGAAAATTCCGATATCGGTATATATAGCTTAACAGGTTTTTTGATGAAATGCCGATTAAACAACTTTTTTGTGCTCAAAAGCAGTTCTGGTAATGAAATAAGGTTATATAAATATGGAAAAAGAAAAAATCCGATATCGGTCCATATATACTCTAGATATAGCCTGAACCGATTTTTCCAATATTATTTTTTTTTTTACTGAAAAGCAGTTATTGTTATAAAATAAGGTTACGAAAATAGAGAAAATTAAAATTTCTGATATCGGTCCATATATACCCGAGATATAGCCTAAATCGGGGTTTTCATGAAAATATCGCGTAAGCGAACTTAAACAATTTGTTGTGCTCAAAAGCAGTTCTGGTAACTATATAAGGTTATATAAATATGGAAAATTAAAATTTTCGATATCGGTCCATATATACCCGAGATATAGCCTGAACCGATTTTTCCATCAAAAAAATTTTTTTTTTTTTTGCTGGAAAGCAATTCTCGTTATAAAAGAAGGTTACTAAAATACAAAAAATAGAAAAATCCGATATCGGTTCATATATAACCGAGCATATTTAGGTCACATTTTTAATATACTATACATATTCGTGACTATCGTGAAGGGTATTTTAGATTCGGCCCAGCCGAATATACTACACTCTTACTTGTTTTTGGGTTAAATTTGACGCACTTTTAACATAGCCTAAGCGATTTTTAAAAATTTTGAAAAAAATTTTAAACATTTTTTACATTATATGTGTCGTTTTAAGCCTAGGTAATGGAATGGATTTGATGAAATTTCGATGAAAATATGACATCTCACAAATTCAAAAATAACATGTTTTTTGGGTTAATTTGACGCACTTTTAACGTAGCCTAAGCGATTTTTAAAAATTTTGAAAACAAATTTTAAACATTTTTTACATAATTTGTGTCGTCTTAAGCCTAGGCAATGGAATGGATTTAATGAAATTTCGCTGAAAATTTGACATCTCACAAATTCAAAAATAACATGTTTTTTGGGTTAAATTTGACGCACTTTTAACGTAGCCTAAGCGATTTTTAAAAATTTTGAAAACAAATTTAAAAAATTTTTTTTCATTATATGTGTCGTTTTAAGCCTAGGCAATGGAATGGATTTAATGAAATTTCGATGAAAATATGAAATCTCACAAATTCAAAAATAACATGTTTTTTGGGTTAAATTTGACGCACTTTTAACGTAGCCTAAGCAATTTTTAAAAATTTTGAAAAAAATTTTAAACATTTTTTACATAATTTGTGTCGTCTTAAGCCTAGGCAATGGAATGGATTTAATGAAATTTCGATGAAAATATGACATTTCACAAATTCAAAAATAACATGTTTTTTGGGTTAAATTTGACGCACTTTTAACGTAGCCTAAGCGATTTTTAAAAATTTTGAATAAAATTTTAAACATTTTTTACATTATATGTATTGTTTTAAGCCTAGGTAATGGAATGGATTTGATGAAATTTCGATGAAAATATAACATCTCACAAATTCAAAAATAACATGTTTTTTGGGTTAAATTTGACGCACTTTTAACGTAGCCTAAGCGATTTTTAAAAATTTTGAAAAAAATTTTAAACATTTTTTACATAATTTGTGTCGTCTTAAGCCTAGGCAATGGAATGGATTTAATGAAATTTCGATGAAAATATGACATCTCACAAATTCAAAAATAACATGTTTTTTGGGTTAAATTTGACGCACTTTTAACGTAGCCTAAGCGATTTTTAAAAATTTTGAAAAAAATTTTAAACATTTTTTACATAAATTGTGTCGTCTTAAGCCTAGGCAATGGAATGGATTTAACGAAATTTCGATGAAAATATGACATCTCACAAATTCAAAAATAACATGTTTTTTGGGTTAAATTTGACGCACTTTTAACGTAGCCTAAGCGATTTTTAAAAATTTTGAAAAAAATTTTAAACATTTTTTTACATTATATGTCTCGTTTTAAGCCTAGGTAATGGAATGGATTTGATGAAATTTCGATGAAAATATGACATCTCACAAATTCAAAAATAACATGTTTTTTGGGTTAAATTTGACGCACTTTTAACGTAGCTTAAGCGATTTTTAAAAATTATGAAAAAAATTTTAAACATTTTTTAGATAATTTGTGTCGTCTTAAGCCTAGGCAATGGAATGGATTTAATGAAATTTCGATGAAAATATGACATCTCACAAATTCAAAAATAACATGTTTTTTGGGTTAAATTTGACGCACTTTTAACGTAGCCTAAGCGATTTTTAAAAATTTTGAAAAAAAATTTAACAATTTTTTAAATTATATGTGTCGTTTTAAGCCTAGGTAATGGAATGGATTTAGTGAAATTTCGATGAAAATATGACATCTCACAAATTCAAAAATAACATGGTTTTTGGGTTAAATTTGACGCACTTTTAACATAGCCTAAGCGATTTTTAAAAATTTTGAACAAAATTTTAAACATTTTTTACATTATATGTGTTGTTTTAAGCCTAGGTAATGGAATGGATTTGATGAAATTTCGATGAAAATATGACATCTCACAAATTCAAAAATAACATGTTTTTTGGGTTAAATTTGACGCACTTTTAACGTAGCCTAAGCGATTTTTAAAAATTTTGAAAAAAATTTTAAACATTTTTTACATAATTTGTGTCGTCTTAAGCCTAGGCAATGGAATGGATTTAATGAAATTTCGATGAAAATATGACATCTCACAAATTCAAAAATAACATGTTTTTTGGGTTAAATTTGACGCACTTTTAACGTAGCCTAAGCGATTTTTAAAAATTTTGAACAAAATTTTAAACATTTTTTACATTATATGTGTTGTTTTAAGCCTAGGTAATGGAATGGATTTGATGAAATTTCGATGAAAATATGACATCTCACAAATTCAAAAATAACATGTTTTTTTGGTTAAATTTGACGCACTTTTAACGTAGCCTAAGCGATTTTTAAAAATTTTGAAAAAAATTTTAAACATTTTTTACATAATTTGTGTCGTCTTAAGCCTAGGCAATGGAATGGATTTAATGAAATTTCGATGAAAATATGACATCTCACAAATTCAAAAATAACATGTTTTTTGGGTTAAATTTGACGCACTTTTAACGTAGCCTAAGCGATTTTTAAAAATTTTGAAAAAAATTTTAAACATTTTTTACATTATATGTGTCGTTTTAAGCCTAGGTAATGGAATGGATTTGATGAAATTTCGATGAAAATATGACATCTCACAAATTCAAAAATAACATGTTTTTTGGGTTAAATTTGACGCACTTTTAACATAGCCTAAGCGATTTTTAAAAATTTTAAAAAAAATTTTAAACATTTTTTACATTATATGTGTCGTTTTAAGCCTAGGCAATGGAATGGATTTGATGAAATTTCGATGAAAATATGACATCTCACAAATTCAAAAATAACATGTTTTTTGGGTTAAATTTGACGCACTTTTAACATAGCCTAAGCGATTTTTAAAAATTTTGAAAAAAATTTTAAACATTTTTTACATTATATGTGTCGTTTTAAGCCTAGGTAATGGAATGGATTTGATGAAATTTCGATGAAAATATGACATCTCACAAATTCAAAAATAACATGTTTTTTGGGTTAAATTTGACGCACTTTTAACATAGCCTAAGCGATTTTTAAAAATTTAAAAAAAAATTTTTAAACATTTTTACATAATTTGTGTCGTCTTTAGCCTAGGCAATGGAATGGATTTAATGAAATTTCGATGAAAATATGACATCTCACAAATTCAAAAATAACATGTTTTTTGGGTTAAATTTGACGCACTTTTAACGTAGCCTAAGCGATTTTTAAAAATTTTGAAAAAAATTTCAAACATTTTTCACATTATATGTGTCGTTTTACGCCCAGGTAATGGAATGGATTTGATGAAATTTCGATGAAAATATGACATCTCACAAATTCAAAAATAACATGTTTTTTTGGGTTAAATTTGACGCACTTTTAACGTAGCCTAAGCGATTTTTAAAAATTTTGAAAAAAATTTTAAACATTTTTTACATAATTGGTGTCGTCTTAAGCCTAGGCAATGGAATGGATTTAATGAAATTTCGATGAAAATATGACATCTCACAAATTCAAAAATAACATGGTTTTGGGTTAAATTTAACGCATTTTTAACGTAGCCTAAGCGATTTTTAAAAATTTTGAACAAAATTTTAAACATTTTTTACATTATATGTGTTGTTTTAAGCCTAGGTAATGGAATGGATTTGATGAAATTTCGATGAAAATATGACATCTCACAAATTCAAAAATAACATGTTTTTGGGTTAAATTTGTCGCACTTTTAACGTAGCCTAAGCGATTTTTAAAAATTTTGAAAAAAATTTTAAACATTTTTTACATAGTTTGTGTCGTCTTAAGCCTAGGCAATGGAATGGATTTAATGAAATTTCGATGAAAATATGACATCTCACAAATTCAAAAATAACATGTTTTTTGGGTTAAATTTGACGCACTTTTAACGTAGCCTAAGCGATTTTTAAAAATTTTTGAAAAAAATTTTAAACATTTTTTACATAATTTGTGTCGTCTTAAGCCTAGGCAATGGAATGGATTTAATGAAATTTCGATGAAAATATGACATCTCACAAATTCAAAAATAACATGTTTTTTGGGTTAAATTTGACGCACTTTTAACGTAGCCTAAGCGATTTTTAAAAATTTTGAAAACAAATTTTAAAAATTTTTTTTCATTATATGTGTCGTTTTAAGCCTAGGCAATGGAATGGATTTAATGAAATTTCGATGAAAATATGAAATCTCACAAATTCAAAAATAACATGTTTTTTGGGTTAAATTTGCCGCACTTTTAACGTAGCCTAAGCGATTTTTAAAAATTTTGAAAAAAATTTTAAACATTTTTTACATAATTTGTGTCGTCTTAAGCCTAGGCAATGGAATGGATTTAATGAAATTTCGATGAAAATATGACATCTCACAAATTCAAAAATAACATGTTTTTTGGGTTAAATTTGACGCACTTTTAACGTAGCCTAAGCGATTTTTAAAAATTTTGAAAAAAATTTTAAACATTTTTTACATAAATTGTGTCGTCTTAAGCCTAGGCAATGGAATGGATTTAACGAAATTTCGATGAAAATATGACATCTCACAAATTCAAAAATAACATGTTTTTTGGGTTAAATTTGACGCACTTTTAACGTAGCCTAAGCGATTTTTAAAAATTTTGAAAAAAATTTTAAACATTTTTTTACATTATATGTCTCGTTTTAAGCCTAGGTAATGGAATGGATTTGATGAAATTTCGATGAAAATATGACATCTCACAAATTCAAAAATAACATGTTTTTTGGGTTAAATTTGACGCAATTTTAACGTAGCTTAAGCGATTTTAAAAAATTATGAAAAAAATTTTAAACATTTTTTATATAATTTGTGTCGTCTTAAGCCTAGGCAATGGAATGGATTTAATGAAATTTCGATGAAAATATGACATCTCACAAATTCAAAAATAACATGTTTTTTGGGTTAAATTTGACGCACTTTTAACGTAGCCTAAGCGATTTTTAAAAAAAATTTAAAAATTTTTTAAATTATATGTGTCGTTTTAAGCCTAGGTAATGGAATGGATTTAGTGAAATTTCGATGAAAATATGACATCTCACAAATTCAAAAATAACATGGTTTTTGGGTTAAATTTGACGCACTTTTAACATAGCCTAAGCGATTTTTAAAAATTTTGAACAAAATTTTAAACATTTTTTACATTATATGTGTTGTTTTAAGCCTAGGTAATGGAATGGATTTGATGAAATTTCGATGAAAATATGACATCTCACAAATTCAAAAATAACATGTTTTTTTGGGTTAAATTTGACGCAATTTTAACGTAGCCTAAGCGATTTTTAAAAATGTTGAAAAAAATTTTAAACATTTTTTACATAATTTGTGTCGTCTTAAGCCTAGGCAATGGAATGGATTTAATGAAATTTCGATGAAAATATGACATCTCACAAATTCAAAAATAACATGTTTTTTGGGTTAAATTTGACGCACTTTTAACGTAGCCTAAGCGATTTTTAAAAATTTTGAACAAAATTTTAAACATTTTTTACATTATATGTGTTGTTTTAAGCCTAGGTAATGGAATGGATTTGATGAAATTTCGATGAAAATATGACATCTCACAAATTCAAAAATAACATGTTTTTTTGGTTAAATTTGACGCACTTTTAACGTAGCCTAAGCGATTTTTAAAAATTTTGAAAAAAATTTTAAACATTTTTTACATAATTTGTGTCGTCTTAAGCCTAGGCAATGGAATGGATTTAATGAAATTTCGATGAAAATATGACATCTCACAAATTCAAAAATAACATGTTTTTTGGGTTAAATTTGACGCACTTTTAACGTAGCCTAAGCGATTTTTAAAAATTTTGAAAAAAATTTTAAACATTTTTTACATTATATGTGTCGTTTTAAGCCTAGGTAATGGAATGGATTTGATGAAATTTCGATGAAAATATGACATCTCACAAATTCAAAAATAACATGTTTTTTGGGTTAAATTTGACGCACTTTTAACATAGCCTAAGCGATTTTTAAAAATTTTGAAAAAAATTTTAAACATTTTTTACATTATATGTGTCGTTTTAAGCCTAGGTAATGGAATGGATTTGATGAAATTTCGATGAAAATATGACATCTCACAAATTCAAAAATAACATGTTTTTTGGGTTAAATTTGACGCACTTTTAACATAGCCTAAGCGATTTTTAAAAATTTTGAAAAAAATTTTAAACATTTTTTACATTATATGTGTCGTTTTAAGCCTAGGTAATGGAATGGATTTGATGAAATTTCGATGAAAATATGACATCTCACAAATTCAAAAATAACATGTTTTTTGGGTTAAATTTGACGCACTTTTAACATAGCCTAAGCGATTTTTAAAAATTTTAAAAAAAAATTTTTAAACATTTTTACATAATTTGTGTCGTCTTTAGCCTAGGCAATGGAATGGATTTAATGAAATTTCGATGAAAATATGACATCTCACAAATTCAAAAATAACATGTTTTTTGGGTTAAATTTGACGCACTTTTAACGTAGCCTAAGCGATTTTTAAAAATTTTGAAAAAAATTTTAAACATTTTTCACATTATATGTGTCGTTTTACGCCCAGGTAATGGAATGGATTTGATGAAATTTCGATGAAAATATGACATCTCACAAATTCAAAAATAACATGTTTTTTGGGTTAAATTTGACGCACTTTTAACGTAGCCTAAGCGATTTTTAAAAATTTTGAAAAAAATTTTAAACATTTTTTACATAATTGGTGTCGTCTTAAGCCTAGGCAATGGAATGGATTTAATGAAATTTCGATGAAAATATGACATCTCACAAATTCAAAAATAACATGGTTTTGGGTTAAATTTGACGCATTTTTAACGTAGCCTAAGCGATTTTTAAAAATTTTGAACAAAATTTTAAACATTTTTTACATTATATGTGTTGTTTTAAGCCTAGGTAATGGAATGGATTTGATGAAATTTCGATGAAAATATGACATCTCACAAATTCAAAAATAACATGTTTTTGGGTTAAATTTGACGCACTTTTAACGTAGCCTAAGCGATTTTTAAAAATTTTGAAAAAAATTTTAAACATTTTTTACATAGTTTGTGTCGTCTTAAGCCTAGGCAATGGAATGGATTTAATGAAATTTCGATGAAAATATGACATCTCACAAATTGAAAAATAACATGTTTTTTGGGTTAAATTTGACGCACTTTTAACGTAGCCTAAGCGATTTTTAAAAATTTTGAAAAAAATTTTAAACATTTTTTACATAATTTGTGTCGTCTTAAGCCTAGGCAATGGAATGGATTTAATGAAATTTCGATGAAAATATGACATCTCACAAATTCAAAAATAACATGTTTTTTGGGTTAAATTTGACGCACTTTTAACGTAGCCTAAGCGATTTTTAAAAATTTTGAAAAAAATTTTAAACATTTTTTACATTATATGTGTCGTTTTAAGCCTAGGTAATGGAATGGATTTGATGAAATTTCGATGAAAATATGACATCTCACAAATTCAAAAATAACATGTTTTTTGGGTTAAATTTGACGCACTTTTAACGTAGCCTAAGCGATTTTTAAAAATTTTGAAAAAAATTTTAAACATTTTTTACATTATATGTGTCGTTTTAAGCCTAGGTAATGGAATGGATTTAGTGAAATTTCGATGAAAATATGACATCTCACAAATTCAAAAATAACATGGTTTTTGGGTTAAATTTGACGTACTTTTAACGTAGCCTAAGCGATTTTTAAAAATTTTGAAAAAAATTTAAACATTTTTTACATAATTTGTCTCGTCTTAAGCCTAGGCAATGGAATGGATTTAATGAAATTTCGATGAAAATATGACATCTCACAAATTCAAAAATAACATGTTTTTTGGGTAAATTTGACGCACTTTTAACGTAGCCTAAGCAATTTTTAAAAATTTTGAAAAAAAATTTAAACATTTTTTACATTATATGTGTCGTTTTAAGCCTAGGTAATGGAATGGATTTAGTGAAATTTCGATGAAAATATGACATCTCAGAAATTCAAAAATAACATGTTTTTTGGGTTAAATTTGACGCACTTTTAACGTAGCCTAAGCGATTTTTAAAAATTTTGAAAAAAATTTTAAACATTTTTTACATTATATGTGTTGTTTTAAGCCTAGGTAATGGAATGGATTTGATAAAATTTCGATGAAAATATGACATCTCACAAATTCAAAAATAACATGTTTTTTGGGTTAAATTTGACGCACTTTTAACGTAGCCTAAGCGATTTTTAAAAATTTTGAAAAAAATTTTAAACATTTTTTACATAATTTGTGTCGTCTTAAGCCTAGGCAATGGAATGGATTTAATGAAATTTCGATGAAAATATGACATCTCACAAATTCAAAAATAACATGTTTTTTGGGTTAAATTTGACGCACTTTTAACGTAGCCTAAGCGATTTTTAAAAATTTTGAAAAAAATTTTAAACATTTTTTACATAATTTGTGTCGTCTTAAGCCTAGGCAATGGAATGGATTTAATGAAATTTCGATGAAAATATGACATCTCACAAATTGAAAAATAACATGTTTTTTGGGTTAAATTTGACGCACTTTTAACGTAGCCTAAGCGATTTTTAAAAATTTTGAAAAAAATTTTAAACATTTTTTACATTATATGTGTTGTTTTAAGCCTAGGTAATGGAATGGATTTGATGAAATTTCGATGAAAATATGACATCTCACAAATTCAAAAATAACATGTTTTTTGGGTTAAATTTGACGCACTTTTAACGTAGCCTAAGCGATTTTTAAAAATTTTGAAAAAAATTTTAAACATTTTTTACATAATTTGTGTCGTCTTAAGCCTAGGCAATGGAATGGATTTAATGAAATTTCGATGAAAATATGACATCTCACAAATTGAAAAATAACATGTTTTTTGGGTTAAATTTGACGCAATTTTAACGTAGCCTAAGCGATTTTTAAAAATTTTGAAAAAAATTTTAAACATTTTTTACATTATATGTGTTGTTTTAAGCCTAGGTAATGGAATGGATTTGATGAAATTTCGATGAAAATATGACATCTCACAAATTCAAAAATAACATGTTTTTTGGGTTAAATTTGACGCACTTTTAACGTAGCCTAAGCGATTTTTAAAAATTTTGACAAAAATTTTAAACATTTTTTACATAATTTGTGTCGTCTTAAGCCTAGGCAATGGAATGGATTTAATGAAATTTCGATGAAAATATGACATCTCACAAATTCAAAAATAACATGTTTTTTGGGTTAAATTTGACGCACTTTTAACGTAGCCTAAGCAATTTTTAAAAATTTTGAAAAAAATTTAAACATTTTTTACATTATATGTGTCGTTTTAAGCCTAGGTAATGGAATGGATTTAGTGAAATTTCGATGAAAATATGACATCTCACAAATTCAAAAATAACATGGTTTTTGGGTTAAATTTGACGCACTTTTAACGTAGCCTAAGCGATTTTTAAAAATTTTGAAAAAATTTTTAAACATTTTTTACATAATTTGTGTCGTCTTAAGCCTAGGCAATGGAATGGATTTAATGAAATTTCGATGAAAATATGACATCTCACAAATTCAAAAATAGCATGTTTTTTGGGTTAAATTTGACGCACTTTTAACGTAGCCTAAGCGATTTTTAAAAATTTTGAAAACAAATTTTAAAAATTTTTTTCATTATATGTGTCGTTTTAAGCCTAGGTAATACAATGGATTTGATGAAAATATGACATCTCACAAATTCAAAAATAACATGTTTTTTGGGTTAAATTTGACGCACTTTTAACGTAGCCTAAGCGATTTTTAAAAATTTTGAAAAAAAATTTTAAACATTTTTTACATAATTTGTGTCGTCTTTAGCCTAGGTAATGGAATGGATTTGATGAAATTTCGATGAAAATATGACATCTCACAAATTCAAAAATAACATGTTTTTTGGGTTAAATTTGACGCACTTTTAACGTAGCCTAAGCGATTTTTAAAAATTTTGAAAAAAATTTTAAACATTTTTTACATAATTTGTGTCGTCTTAAGCCTAGGCAATGGAATGGATTTAATGAAATTTCGATGAAAATATGACATCTCACAAATTCAAAAATAACATGTTTTTTGGGTTAAATTTGACGCACTTTTAACGTAGCCTAAGCGATTTTTAAAAATTTTGAAAAAAAATTTAAACATTTTTTACATTATATGTATCGTTTTAAGCCTAGGTAATGCAATGGATTTAGTGAAATTTCGATGAAAATATGACATCTCACAAATTCAAAAATAACATGTTTTTTGGGTTAAATTTGACGCACTTTTAACGTAGCCTAAGCGATTTTTAAAAATTTTGAAAAAAATTTTAAACATTTTTTACATCATATGTGTTGTTTTAAGCCTAGGTAATGGAATGGATTTGATGAAATTTCGATGAAAATATGACATCTCACAAATTCAAAAATAACATGTTTTTTGGGTTAAATTTGACGCACTTTTAACGTAGCCTAAGCGATTTTTAAAAATTTTGAAAAAAATTTTAAACATTTTTTACATAATTTGTGTCGTCTTAAGCCTAGGCAATTTCGATGAAAATATGACATCTCACAAATTCAAAAATAACATGTTTTTTGGGTTAAATTTGACGCACTTTTAACGTAGCCTAAGCGATTTTTAAAAATTTTAAACATTTTTTACATTATATGTGTCGTTTTAAGCCTAGGTAATGGAATGGATTTGATGAAATTTCGATGAAAATATGACATCTCACAAATTCAAAAATAACATGTTTTTTGGGTTAAATTTGACGCACTTTTAACGTAGCCTAAGCGATTTTTAAAAATTTTTAAAAAAATTTTAAATATTTTTTACATAATTTGTCTCGTCTTAAGCCTAGGCAATGGAATGGATTTAATGAAATTTCGATGAAAATATGACATCTCACAAATTCAAAAATAACATGTTTTTTTGGGTTAAATTTGACGCACTTTTAACGTAGCCTAAGCGTTTTTTAAAAATTTTGAAAAAAAATTTAAACATTTTTTACATTATATGTGTCGTTTTAAGCCTAGGTAATGGAATGGATTTAGTGAAATTTCGATGAAAATATGACATCTCACAAATTCAAAAATAACATGGTTTTTGGGTTAAATTTGACGCACTTTTAACGTAGCCTAAGCGATTTTTAAAAATTTTGAAAAAAATTTTAAACATTTTTTACATAATTTGTGTCGTCTTAAGCCTAGGCAATGGAATGGATTTAATGAAATTTCGATGAAAAAGTGCCAGCGTTGTAATAAAAGGTATTACTAGTGATGGCACTACACCTCCCCCCTTTTAGAGATGGATCTTATATTCGCTGTCAAAAGGGCGAATAGAAGAACCTTCTTTATCTTAAAATTAAGTAATTAAAGAAACTATTAATAATAGTATAAGTAAATAAATATTGCAATGCAATAACCTTCAATTTAAAAGTTAGGTTATCTAATAAGAATTAAATATTAATAAAATTCTTATGTAGTTGTTTTTATACATATGTATATACATATTTTTTTTCTGTTTGTTTTAATATATCTATACGTTTCTTATTTTAAATATATGTTTGTACATATATGTTTTATTTAAAATTACGACAAATTCAAGAAGTTTAAAAATAAATGTTATTCAAAAGTGAGTTCAAAATTATTCATAAATGAACGACGTTCCCTTCCTTTTGGCGAAGGAAAAAATATATATATATTTTTATGTTTATTTACATATAGTAGTATATATGTATAATGTTGTTAAGAAATATACATTAGTATGGTTGCTTAATAATTCTAATTCCTTGAGTTTCTTCAATGGTTACAGTAAAAATTTAGTTTAATTCTCTTGATTATGTTTTTATAAATATTTGTTCTTGCGTTTTTCTTTCTGAAAATTGAATATTAAATTTCTTAAATACAGAAATATTTCGAAAAAATGTATATTAAAAGTGTTAAATACATATGTAAATATTTTTCAGGTTCTGTTTTTGTGTCTTTTCTCTTTCGTCTTGATAATCAAAAAAATTTTTTTTTTTTTTGTTTTTTTTTGTGGTATGTAGATGTTTTGATTTCTATATTTTTGACAATTTTTGTTTTTGCATTGAAAAATTAAAGATTTGTATTAAAAATTGTTAAGTATATGCATATGTAAATGTTTTCAAAATTGTGTTTTCTTTTTTTTTCTTGGATTGCTCAATAACCCCCGAATGGTAGTGTTGCGTAAAGATTTGTAAATGAAAAAGTAAAAGGTTGTAAATTATGTTTGAGTTTAGAACATTGCATGCCTCTCGTGGGCAGTTAGTATTATCAATCAATATATTTCTTTAACCTATTCTTATTGACCTTTTGCGCTTTATTTTCCGAAACCTGTAAAATACAGTTACCATATTTGTCAATATCGGTGATTCTAAATGGGCCTGTATATAAGGACTCCAATTTATGACCTGCATTGTTTTCTAGTAGAACCAAATCTCCAATTTCCATAACCTTGCTATTTGCTCTTTTGTCGTATTGTTCCTTTTGCCTTATCTTTATTCTTTCAATCAATGTTTTAGCTCTAGACTGTGCTATTTGAAGTCTGTATTTTAGTTCTTTGTCGTAAGCATCTATGTTATATATAGGTTCTATTTCTTCTGTTTGTACAAATGGAAATGTTCTAGGCAATTTGCCATAAACTAATTCGAATGGGCAATAGCCATGTACTGTAGACGGTGTCGTATTAAAACAAAATGTGAAATATTTTAACCAATCGTCCCAGTCAACTCTATCTGTAGATAAATAACTTCTGACAAATTCATTAAAAGTTCTGTGTGACCTCTCTACAGTCCATAGTGTCTGATGATGGTACGCTGTAGACGTTTCCTGGTCTATTCCAAATAATTTACACATGTTATTCATCAATTGATTTTTGTATTCTGTGCCCAGATCTGTTAAAATTTTTATTGGTGGGCCGTATATTAAAATTACGTTTTCAAAAATTGCTTTGGCTACTATTTGTGAGCTTTTATTTGGTATTGGTACTAATATCAAGTATTTAGATAAATCGCAAATTACTGTTACCGCGTATTCATTTCCATGGTTTGAGGTTACAAATGGGCCTATAGTGTCAATTATGAGAGTATCGAAGGCTTTATTTGGTGTATTTGTTATACTTAATGGTTCTATATTTTTAGGAAGCGATTTATTTTTCTGGCAAAGTGAACAAGATTTAACGTATTTAATGACATCTTTCGTCATGTTTTTCCAATAACAATAATTTCGTAATTTATTAAGCGTTCTCGTTACTCCTGAATGACCTCCCGTTAAAGGTTCATTATGGTAAAATTGCAATAATTTTCCTTTTTTCATTCTTATTTTTAACAAACTTTATCTTTGGCGTGATAATAATTGTTAGTGTATCTAGATACTTTTCTGAACTAGTTTTAAAATCTTCGACTGACACGTAGTTGAACAAGTCGTCGTTTAAAGATATTTGGACTTTGTCGACTTTAGAATTTTTAGCTTCACTTTCTAGCTTTGATATCAATTGTTTTAGAACAATTTTATCATTTAAAATAATATTGTCGATGCCAAATTTACGTAATATAATATTTCCTTTTTTAAAAATTACTCTTTGAGTTTGTCTGCTTAATTCAAATTTAATGAGTGGTATTGTTCTTGCTTCTCTAAAATTAGTTATCTCAAATGCTTTTGGTCTGCTTGTTTGTGTTGAATTTTTACTTTCGGTTACTTTACTGTTTAGCTGTTCCCTAGTTTGCTTCCTTGTTTGACCTCTAGTGGTCACCATGCATACGTTCGCTTCGTGTATTGTCTTGATGAATTCAATGTCGATTCTGGATAGTGCATCTGCACCTCAATTATCTGACCCTTTAATGTTCTCAATGTCAAAATCATATTCCTCTATATCTAACCTCATGCGAGTCAACTTCGAAGAAGGATTTTTAGTGAAAAAAGATATGAGAGTGGTTTATGGTCGCTGCGTACAATAAATTTCCTGCCGTAAACATATGGTCTAAAATAGTTAAGTGCCCAATGAATTGCTGTCAATTCCTGTTCAATTGTGGACTTATGGGATTCTCCCTTTGTAAATGCTCGCGAGGCGAAAGATATTGGCATTTGCTTGCCGTCATACTCCTGACTTAAAATAGCACCACAAGCTACTTTGCTTGCGTCAGTGGTTATAAAAAAAGTTTTGTCAAAATCAGGGTATTTTAATACTCTAGGTTGCAGTAGTGCGTTTTTTAAATATTGAAAAGATTTTTCATGTTCTTTCGACCAATGAAATTTTACGTTCTTACGGGTGAGTTGTGTAATGCAAAGCGCATATTTCGCAAAATTGGGGACAAACTTCCTATAGTAATTGCAGAATGCAATGAAGCGTTTTGCTTCTTCAGGGTTTTTGGGAGTTGGGTAATCCTGTATGATTTTATACTTTGATTCATCAGGTAAAATTCCTTGGTTGGTGCACTTATGCCCCAGAAAAACTACTTCAGTACAGAAAAATTTACATTTTTGAGGGTGTAATTTCAAATTATATTTTCTACAAGTTTCAAAAACATCTCGCAAATTATTAATCATATGCTTTTCGGAACAACCTATGATAATCAAATCGTCCATATATAAAAATGCTTGATCTGGCTTAAGACCGGAAAAAGCTAGCGACATCATTCGTTGGAATGAATTTGGAGCGACTTTTAAACCATAAGGAAGACGTTTGAAGCGATATGATTCTTGCTGCGTAGAAAATGATGTTAAATTTCTAGATTCCTCTTCCAGCTCAATTTGGTGAAAACCTGACATGAGATCTAGGCATGAAAAATATTTTGCCCGACCAAGTTGGTCAAGAATATCATCTATTCTTGGTAGCGGATATTTATCAGCTGCTAACCAAAACGCCATCTCTTGCTGTTATCTCCGGGAAGCGATTTCTTTGGTACAAGGAGAACTGGGCTATTATGCTCTGACAATGATGGTTCAATTATTTCGTCTTCTAGGAGTTTATCTACTTGCCTACGTATTTCCTCTTTCTGAGCTTGTGGAATACGATAGTTTTTTATATATGCTGGAGTTGGCCATATAGTTCCTTGCCGTACCTGATAATTTTGTCTTTATTAATTGGATGGCTAACGCTTCGTGCGTTCCTACAAGCGTATTCAAAAGTGTTAGAGCGTCAACAAATCGCTGCAGATTTTCTACCTTTCCATCAAAATCTGGCAGTATTTTACATGCCAATTCAATAAATTTCAACTGATCCGTCATGGTTGGTTGCTTAGAAATGTTGTCAACTCCTGAGTTGTTTTCTAAAGGAGAATATTCCTCCTCACTGTCTTCTTCCAGATTAAATTCAAAAGATTCGTCCAATACTATTGGAACTTTGACCTCAATGTTCAACTTCAAAAAAATATTTTTCAATTTTGATCTAACACCAGAGATTAGTTCTTCTACCTGTTTGCTCTTACTTTCTTCTAAAATATGTCCTAAATTCCTGCAAGTCGTTACAATATGGTTGTGGTGAATTACCATCAAATTCAAATGCTTATTTTGTGTGGCTTTACTTGGTAAATTCGATTTATTCAAACACTTGTATGATTTGTCAAATAGAATTTTGTCGTCTTGCAGTTGTAACCAGATGTCAGTCCCTAAAGGATCTTTTTCTTGTTCTTTGCTCATCCAAACTCAAAGCAATCAGAGTTAAAATCAAATAAAATGCAAAGGGTCAAACGTTAAAAAAAAAATAATGTTCTCTCGACAGTACGAAAATTACTAGATCTTCTATTACAACTGAAATTTAATTACGTTTTTTTTTTTCGTATGAGAACTTTACTGCAGGCATTGAGTCTTTAAAAGTCGTTCCAAAAATAAAGAAAATATTGATGCCTTTTTGCAAGAAGTTAAACAATTTACAATATTTAACCATATACTTTTCCATTTCAATTCGCAAACGCATAATTGATAAATATTCTATACATATGGATAGTGTATTATCAGCTGAGAAAAACAAGAATGTTATAAGTCATAAAAAAATGTTTTCAAATTTTCCAAAAAAAATAGTTGTTCAGGTGACGGAACAATTAAAAAAATACGTGTTGAGCTCTCGACTAAAAACTTATTTGTGTGCATTAAGCTCTAATTTAAATTTATTCAACATGAGATTTATACACGCAAATTTTATAAATTATTTTCGCGAAATAAATTCAGGATTTCGTAGTTAATTCACAAAATAAAATTTAAATTAAAAGAATATCATTTGATATCCTTAAGATTAAGTATTCAAAATAAATTGGTTTTAGTATGTTACCAATACAAATTGTTATAAATATTTATACGTATATACAAGTATATAGGAAAAAAAAGTTACCTTCGTCCTTCAGCTCAATATTCATCACGAAAAAAAAATCTCCGTTTTTAAATGTCTGAAAGAAAAAACTATTCGTTCCGAATTCCAAAAACAAAATTATTTAATTGTCCAAAACAATCCTCAAAACATATTTACAGGTATATTATTTCATTCTCTTTTTTCTTGTTTTTCTTTTCTGTTTTTCTTGTGTTTTTTTTCTCTTTTTTTTTTCTTTTTTTTTGATTTATTTATTTGAATTGAAAATGTATAATAATAATTATTATTAGTAGGTAGGCCTAAGTATAAATTTTATAGTATTAAGTAAAAATATAAGTTCATTTGTAGTTAATGATATAAGTATAGTTATAAGTGTACGAGTAGATATAAATGTAAATGCAGGTAATAGTTGTAAGTATAAATTTATTATATAGTAATATATATTTTAACTGAAAGTTAAATATAAAAAGTAATAAAAACATGTTGATATATGTGTTGGTTCAAATTTGTATTGTAATATTTACGTCTTGTCGTTGGCCGCTGTCGCCGAGGTTGTGGTTGCTTGCCCAATTGTGTTGTCATCCCTCTATCAAAGTGTGTTGAGTATAAGGTTGTGTTGATGTTGATTGTAGAATTGTTGTTATTATTTGTTATCAATCTGTTGAATTTAAATTTTTCTTGCTAGATTTAAATTTTATTTATATTTGTATTTTTTGCTTTTTATTTTTGAAATGTTTTATACTGTTTTTTTTTTTTTACTTTTTTTCCACTTTCTTTGATTTTTGCCTGTTGTTTGCTTTTCACTTATGTATTTATTTTATAATTTCTTGTAGCTTTGCTTTTACAGCCGATTTACATTTATTAATTTTGTTGGTTTCAATTTACCAGGTTTACTACTTATTCATTTCGCTTTTATTTCTTTTCTAGCTTGCTTTTTGTTCTGCTTTTCTCATCTTGGGTTTTGGTTTGTCCTTATTTCTTGATTGTTATTTGTTGTTTTAAAATTATTTGTTCTTCTGTATAATTTTTCTGTCAATTTTACTTCACATGCACACGTGTATATTTGTATGTATATGTATGTGCTTGCTATTCAAAATTTTTTTTTTTTGTCTCTTTTATAATAGATTTATGTTTTACACTTTTGTTAGTTTGTTGTTTGTACGTATGTGTTTTTGGTTCTTGCAACACATGTATTGTTTCATTTATCATTATTGTAAATATTAAGTTAAACTTAAATTTCTTTCATGGTAGTACACGATAGTGCAGGTACCCAGCAAATTTTTCACGTCAGAACGCAAAATAACAACGCTAACAACAGATACAGAGGCCCAAATTATAGTAGATACAGGGACAGAAACAGTAACAACTTTAATAGTAACAGTAATAATCGTAACAACAATTCACGTCAGGGTAGAAATGATCAAAATCGTAATAATAATGGGAACCGCCACTACAACAATTATAATAATCGACGGGAACAGGATAATATTGCAAGATCGCATAACAGGAATGTACGCATTGTAGAACAGGAGTCGGAAAACTAATCAAACCCCCACAGGGGAGGGGGCTGAAAACATACCAAAACATAGAAAATTTTAAAAATACAACTAACGCTGAATATAACACCCCTGAAAATGAAACAATTTATAGTTTGAACCTAACCTTTTGCAATTACATTAAGTTAAATATAGCAGGTACTTCAACTAGCACTTTTCTTCTCGATACCGGTGCTGATATTTCTCTAATTAAGATAAATCAAATACTAGACACCACAAAAATAAATAGAAATCACATAGTATCTATAAAAGGAGTCGGAGATGGAGTTTTTCGTAGTTTAGGGTCCATCTATTGTGATATTTTCATCAATGGTGGAGTAATTGGTCATAAATTTTTAGTAGTTGATAGTAGCTTTCCAATTCCTTGTGATGGAATTATAGGCCTTGACTTCCTTAAAGCAAAGAATTGTATTTTAAACTATGGCGATGCAAACAGTAGTCTGGTTATCCGAACAAGAGAATTACCAAATGATGTCGAAATGGCAATAACTGATATGCAGACTGCCTATGAATTCACCGTTCCCGCACGTTGTGAAACTTTTCGAAAAATTTTTAATCTAGATCCCAAACAGTGTTATTTTATACCAAATCAGGAGTTAGAAAATGGAATTTTTATACCAAATTGTATAATATCAGGCTCAAATCCATACATAAAAATTCTAAACACCACAAGTAGTCACGTAACGATTAGGAACAAGCAAATACAGTTTGAAAACTTAAGCAATTATAACATTTTTACAGTACAACAATCCAAAAAGCATAGAAACGACGAAGTAATTCACACATTAAAGAAGCATTTTCCTGAATTTGTATCACATAAATTAGTAGACCTATGTATGGACTACACGGATATTTTTGCGTTAGAAAGTGAAAGAATTACGGCCAATAATTTTTATAGACAAAC
This sequence comes from Thecocarcelia acutangulata, assembly GCA_914767995.1. Taxonomy (NCBI): domain Eukaryota; kingdom Metazoa; phylum Arthropoda; class Insecta; order Diptera; family Tachinidae; genus Thecocarcelia; species Thecocarcelia acutangulata. The sequence continues at coordinate 13,689 of CAJZCA010000002.1, read as the reverse complement.
GCTGCACGTTAAGGACCCAACTCCAGCATATATAAAAAACTATCGTATTCCACAAGCTCAGAAAGAGGAAATACGTAGGCAAGTAGATAAACTCCTAGAAGACGAAATAATTGAACCATCATTGTCAGAGCATAATAGCCCAGTTCTCCTTGTACCAAAGAAATCGCTTCCCGGAGATAACAGCAAGAGATGGCGTTTTGGTTAGCAGCTGATAAATATCCGCTACCAAGAATAGATGATATTCTTGACCAACTTGGTCGGGCAAAATATTTTTCATGCCTAGATCTCATGTCAGGTTTTCACCAAATTGAGCTGGAAGAGGAATCTAGAAATTTAACACCATTTTCTACGCAGCAAGGATCATATCGCTTCAAACGTCTTCCTTATGGTTTAAAAGTCGCTCCAAATTCATTCCAACGAATGATGTCGCTAGCTTTTTCCGGTCTTAAGCCAGATCAAGCATTTTTATATATGGACGATTTGATTATCATAGGTTGTTCCGAAAAGCATATGATTAATAATTTACGAGAGGTTTTTGAAACTTGTAGAAAATATAATTTGAAATTACACCCTCAAAAATGTAAATTTTTCTGTACTGAAGTAGTTTTTCTGGGGCATAAGTGCACCAACCAAGGAATTTTACCTGATGAATCAAAGTATAAAATCATACAGGATTACCCAACTCCCAAAAACCCTGAAGAAGCAAAACGCTTCATTGCATTCTGCAATTACTATAGGAAGTTTGTCCCCAATTTTGCGAAATATGCGCTTTGCATTACACAACTCACCCGTAAGAACGTAAAATTTCATTGGTCGAAAGAACATGAAAAATCTTTTCAATATTTAAAAAACGCACTACTGCAACCTAGAGTATTAAAATACCCTGATTTTGACAAAACTTTTTTTATAACCACTGACGCAAGCAAAGTAGCTTGTGGTGCTATTTTAAGTCAGGAGTATGACGGCAAGCAAATGCCAATATCTTTCGCCTCGCGAGCATTTACAAAGGGAGAATCCCATAAGCCCACAATTGAACAGGAATTGACAGCAATTCATTGGGCACTTAACTATTTTAGACCATATGTTTACGGCAGGAAATTTATTGTACGCAGCGACCATAAACCACTCTCATATCTTTTTTCACTAAAAATCCTTCTTCGAAGTTGACTCGCATGAGGTTAGATATAGAGGAATATAATTTTGACATTGAGAACATTAAAGGGTCAGATAATTGCGGTGCAGATGCACTATCCAGAATCGACATTGAATTCATCAAGACAATACACGAAGCGAACGTATGCATGGTGACCACTAGAGGTCAAACAAGGAAGCAAACTAGGGAACAGCTAAACAGTAAAGTAACCGAAAGTAAAAATTCAACACAAACAAGCAGACCAAAAGCATTTGAGATAACTAATTTTAGAGAAGCAAGAACAATAGCACTCATTCAATTTGAATTAAGCAGACAAACTCAAAGAGTAATTTTTAAAAAAGGAAATATTATATTACGTAAATTTGGCATCGACAATATTATTTTAAATGATAAAATTGTTCTAAAACAATTGATATCAAAGCTAGAAAGTGAAGCTAAAAATTCTAAAGTCGACAAAGTCCAAATATCTTTAAACGACGACTTGTTCAACTACGTGTCAGTCGAAGATTTTAAAACTAGTTCAGAAAAGTATCTAGATACACTAACAATTATTATCACGCCAAAGATAAAGTTTGTTAAAAATAAGAATGAACAAGTAAGAGTGTAGTATATTCGGCTGGGCCGAATCTAAAATACCCTTCACGATAGTCACGAATATGTATAGTATATTAAAAATGTGACCTAAATATGCTCGGTTATATATGAACCGATATCGGAATTTTCTATTTTCTGTATTTTAGTAACCTTCTTTTATAACGAGAATTGCTTTTCAGCAAAAAAAAAAAAAAAATTTTTTTAATGGAAAAATCGGTTTAGGCTATATCTCGACTATATATGGACCGATATCGAAAATTTTAATTTTCCATATTTATATAACCTTATATCATTACCAGAACTGCTTTTGAGCACAACAAATTGTTTAAGTTCGCTTACGCGATATTTTCATGAAAAACCCGATTTAGGCTATATCTCGGGTATATATGGACCGATATCAGAAATTTTAATTTTCTCTATTTTCGTAACCTTCTATCATAACAAGAACTGCTTTTCAGCAAAAAAAAAAAATGTTATTGGAAAAATCGGTTCAGGCTATATCTCGAGTATATATGGACCGATATCGGATATTTTCTTTTTCCATATTTATATGACCCTATTTCATTACCAGAACTAATTTTAAGCAAAAAAAGATGTCTAAGTTCACTTACGCGACATTTTCATTAAAACCGCAGTTTAGGCTATATCTCGGGTATATATGGACCGATATCGGAAATGTTCATTTTCCATACCTATATAACCTTATTTTGCTATTAGAACTGCTTTTAAGCAAAAAAAGTTGTTTTAGTTCGCTTACGCCGCGTATTCATGAAAAACCCGGTTTAGGCTATATCTCGGGTATATATGGACCGATATCGAAAACTTTCATTTTTCATATTTATGTAACCTAATTTCATTACCAGAACTGCTTTTGAGCACAAAAAAGTTGTTTAAGTTCGCTTACGCGGCATTTTCATGAAAACCCCGGTCTAGGCTATATCTCGGGTATATATGGACCGATATCGAAAATTTTCATTTTTCATATTTATATGACCCTATTCCATTACCAGAACTGCTTTTGAGCACAAAAAAGTTGTTAAAGTTCGCTTACGCGACATTTTAATGAAAAACCCGATTTGGGCTATATCTCGGGTATATATGGACCGATATCGGAAATTTTCATTTTCCGTATTTATGTAATCTTATTTCATTATCAGAACTGTTTTTGAGCAAAAAAAAAGTTGTTTAAGATCGCTTACGCGACATTTTCATGAAAAACCCGATTTGGGCTATATCTCGGGTACATATGGACCGATATTGGAAATTTTCATTTTTCATATTTATGTAACCTAATTTCATTACCAGAACTGCTTTTGAGCACAAAAAAGTTGTTTAAGTTCGCTTACGCGGCATTTTCATGAAAACCCCGGTATAGGCTATATCTCTGGGTATATATGGACCGATATCGAAAATTTTCATTTTTCATATTTATATGACCCTATTCGATTACCAGAACTCCTTTTGAGCACAAAAAAGTTGTTAAAGTTCGCTTACGCGACATTTTCATGAAAAACCCGATTTGGGCTATATCTCGGGTATATATGAACCGATATCGGAAATTTTCATTTTTCATATTTATGTAACCTAATTTCATTACCAGAACTGCTTTTGAGCAAAAAAAAAGTTGTTTAAGTTCGCTTACGCGACATATTCATGAAAAACCCGATTTGGGCTATATCTCGGGTACATATGGACCGATATCGTAAATTTTTATCTTCCATATTTATATAACCTTATCTTATTACCAGAACTGTTTTTAAGCAAAAAAAATTGTTAAGTTCGCTTACGCGACATTTTCATGAAAAACCCGGTTTGGGCTATATCTCGGGTATATATGGACTGATATCGGAAATTTTTATCTTCCATATTCATATAACCTCATCTTATTACAAGAACTGTTTTTACTCAAAAATAGTTGTTAAAGTTCGCTTACGCGACATTTTCATGAAAAACCCGGTTTGCGCTATATCTCGGGTATATATGGACCGATATCGGAAATTTTCATTTTCCATACTTATATAACCTTATTTGATTACCAGAACTGCTTTTAAGCAAAAAAAGTTGTTTACGTTCGCTTACGCGGCATTTTCATGAAAACCACGTTCCAGGCTATATCTGCGGTATATATGGACCGATATCGGAAATTTTCATTTTTCATATTTATATAACCTTATTTTATTACCAGAACCGCTTTTAAGCAAAAAAAAGTTGTTTAGTTTCGCTGACGCGGCATTTTCATGAAAAACCCGTTCTAGGCTATATCTCGGGTATATATGGACCGATATTTGAAGTTTTCATTTTTCATATTTATATAACTTCATTTCATTACTAGAACTGCTTTTGAGCACAAAAATGTTGTTTTAGTTTGCTTACACGACAGTTTTATGTAAAACCCGGTCTAGGCTATATCTCGGGTATATATGGACCGACATCGGAAATTTTCATTTTTCATATTTATATGACCCTATTTCATTACCAGAACTATTTTTAAGCAAAAAATTATGTTTAAGTTCACTTACCCGACATTTTCATTAAAACCGCAGTTTAGGCTATATCTCGGGTATATATGGACCGATATCGGAAATTTTCATTTTTCATATTTATGTAATCTTATTTCATTATCAGAACTGCTTTTGAGTAAAAAAAAGTTGTTTAAGATCGCTTACGCGACATTTTCATGAAAAACCCGATTTGGGCAATATCTCGGGTATATATGGACCGATATCGGAAATTTTCATTTTCCATATTTAGGTAACCTAATTTCATTACCAGAACTGCTTTTGAGCACAAAAAAGCTGTTAAGTTCGCTTACGCGGCATTTTCATGAAAACCCTGTTCTAGGCTATATCTCGGGTATATATGGACCGATATCGGAAATTTCCATTTTCCATATTTATGTATTTTAATTTCATTACCAGAACTGCTTTTGAGCACAAAAAAAGTTGTTTAAGTTCGCTTACGCGGCATTTTCATGAAAAACACGGTTTGGGCTATATCTCGGGTATATATGGACCGATATCGAAAATTTTCATTTTTCATATTTATAGGACCCTATTTCATTACCAGAACTGCTTTTGAGCACAAAAAAGTTGTTTAAGTTCGCTTACGCGGCATTTTCATGAAAACTCGATTTGGGCAATATCTCGGGTATATATGGACCGATATCGGAAATTTTCATTTTTCATATTTATGTAACCTAATTTCATTACCAGAACTGCTTTTGAGCACAAAAAAGTTGTTTAAGTTCGCTTACGCGACATTTTCATGAAAAACCCGGTTTGGGCTATATCTCGGGTATATATGGACCGATATCGGAAATTTTCATTTTTCATATTTATATAAACTTATATTATTACCAGAACTACTTCTGAGCAAAAAAAAATTATTTAGCTTCTCCTATGCGACATTTTCATTAAAATCCGATTTGGGCTATATCTCGGGTATATATGGACCGATATCGAAAATTTTCATTTTTCATATTTATATGACCCTACTTCATTACCAGAACTGCTTTTGAGCACAAAAAAGTTGTTTAAGTTCGCTTACGCGACATTTTCATGAAAAACCCGGTTTGGGCTATATCTCGGGTATATATGGACCGATATCGGAAATTTTCATTTTTCTTATTTATATAAACTTATTTTATTACCAGAACTTCTTTTGAGCAAAAAAAAGTTATTTAGCTTCGCCTATGCGACATTTTCATTAAAATCCGATTTGGGCTATATCTCGGGTATATATGGACCGATATCTGAAAAAAAATTTTTTTGTCTTTTAGTCACCAAGCTTAATAAGTGTGTGAAGTTTGAAGCAAAACGAACAACTTTTGTTTTCAAAAATTTTCATACAAAACTGCAAAAAAAAATGGCTTTTTTCGGAATTTTGAATATATCTCAGCTATACGTGGACCGATATTACTGAATTTCAATAGCAAACCCATGAATCGATGGGGTAAAAGAATGGTGAAAGAAAAAAGTTTCTAAGTCTAATGGTTTTCTCAGAAACGGTATTTCAACAGCGGACAGACGGACAGACGGACAGACGACCAGACGGACAGACGGACAGACGGACATCGCTTAATCGACTTTTCCATTAATTCTGATTCAGAATATATATACTTTATAGGGTCGCAAAAAAAACTGTAGAAATTACAAACGGAATCACAAACTTATATATACCCTTTACATTTTTGTGAAGGGTATAAAAACTAGTCGTTCCGAATTTCAAAAACAAAATTATTTAATTGCCAATCCTCAAAACATATTTACAGGTATATTATTTCATTCTTTTTATACCCTTCACAAAAATGTTAAGGGTATATATAAGTTTGTGATTCCGTTTGTAATTTCTACAGTTTTTTTTTGCGACCCTATAAAGTATATATATTCTGAATCAGAATTACTGGAAAAGTCGATTAAGCGATGTCCGTCTGTCCGTCTGTCCGTCTGTCCGCTGTTGAAATACCGTTTCTGAAAAACCATTAGACTTAGAAACTTTTTTCTTTCACCATTCTTTTACCCCATCGATTCATGGGTTTGCTATTGAAATTCAGTAATATCGGTCCACGTATAGCTGAGATATATTCAAAATTCCGAAAAAAGCCATTTTTTTGCAGTTTTGTATGAAAATTTTTGAAAACAAAAGTTGTTCGTTTTGCTTCAAACTTCACACACTTATTAAGCATGGTGACTAAAAGGCAAAAAATTTTTTTTTTAGATATCGGTCCATATATACCCGAGATATAGCCCAAATCGGATTTTTAATGAAAATGTCGCATAGGCGAAGCTAAATAACTTTTTTTTGCTCAAAAGCAGTTCTGGTAATAAAATTAGGTTACATAAATATGGAAAATGAAAATTTCCGATATCGGTCCATATATACCCGAGATATAGCCCAATCCGGGTTTTTCATGAAAATGTCGCGTAAGCGAACTTAAACAACTTTTTTGTGCTCAAAAGCAGTTCTGGTAATAAAATAGGGTCATATAAATATGAAAAATGAACATTTTCGATATCGGTCCATATATACCCGAGATATAGCCTAGACCGGGGTTTTCATGAAAATGCCGCGTAAGCGAACTTAAACAATTTTTTTGTGCTCAAAAGCAGTTCTGGTAATGAAATTAGGTTACATAAATATGAAAAATGAAAATTTCCGATATCGGTCCATATATACCCGAGATATAGCCTAGACCGGGTTTTTCATGAAAATGTCGCGTAAGCGAACTTAAACAACTTTTTTGTGCTCAAAAGCAGTTCTGGTAATGAAATAGGGTCATATAAATATGAAAAATGAAAATTTTCGATATCGGTCCATATATACCCGAGATATAGCCCAAATCGGGGTTTTCATGAAAATGTCGCGTAAGCGAACTTAAACAACTTTTTTGTGCTCAAAAGCAGTTCTGGTAATGAAATAGGGTCATATAAATACGAAAAATGAAAATTTTCGATATCGGTCCATATATACCCGAGATATAGCCCAAACCAGGTTTTTCATGAAAATGCCGCGTAAGCGAACTTAAACAACTTTTTTGTGCTCAAAAGCAGTTCTGGTAATGAAATTAGGTTACATATATATGAAAAATGAAAATTTCCGATATCGGTCCATATATACCCGAGATATAGCCTAGAACGGGTTTTTCATGAAAATGCCGCGTCAGCGAAATTAAACAACTTTTTTGCTTAAAAGCCGTTCTGGTAACAAAATAAGGTTATATAAATATGAAAAATGAAAATTTCCGATATCGGTTCATATATACCGCAGATATAGCCTGGAACGGGGTTTTCATGAAATTGCCGCGTAAGCGAACTTAAACAACTTTTTTTGCTTAAAAGTAGTTTTGGTAATAAAATAAGGTTGTATAAGTATGGAAAATGAAAATTTTCGATATCGGTCTATATATACCCGAGATATAGACCAAACCGGGTTTTTCATGAAAATGTCGCGTAAGCGAACTTTAACAACTTTTTTTTGATTAAAAACAGTTCTGGTAATAAGATCAGTTTATATAAATATGGAAGATAAAAATTTCCGATATCGGTCCATATATACCCGAGATATAGCCTAAACCGGGGTTTTCATGAAAATGCCGTGTAAGCGAACTTAAACAACTTTTTTTTGCTTAAAAAAGTTCTGGTAATAAGATGAGGTTATATAAATATGGAAAATGAAAATTTCCGATATCGGTCCATATATACCAGAGATATAGCCTAAGCCGTGGTTTTCATGAAAATGCCGCGTAAGCGAACTTAAACAACTTTTTTCACCTTAAAGCAGTTCTGGTAATAAAATAAGGTTACATAAATATGGAAAATTAAAATTTCCGATATCGGTTCATATATACCCGATATATAGCTTAACAGGTTTTTTGATGAAAATGCCGAGTAAACAAATTTTTGTGCTCAAAAGCAGTTCTGGTAATGAAATAAGGTTATATAAATATGGAAAAAGAAAAAATCCGATATCGGTCCATATATACTCGAGATATAGCCTGCACCGATTTTTCCAATAACATTTTTTTTTTACTGAAAAGCAGTTCTTGTTATAAAAGAAGGTTACGGTAATAGAGAAAATTAAAATTTCTGATATCGGTCCATATATACCCGAGATATAGCCTAAATCGGGTTTTTCATGAAAATATCGCGTAAGCGAACTTAAACAATTTGTTGTGCTCAAAAGCAGTTCTGGTAATGATATAATTCTATATAAATATGGAAAATTAAAATTTTCGATATCGGTCCATATATACCCGAGATATAGCCTGAACCGATTTTTCCATTAAAATTTTTTTTTTTTTTTGCTGGAAAGCAATTCTCGTTATAAAAGAAGGTTACTAAAATACAGAAAATAGAAAAATCCGATATCGGTTCATATATAACCGAGCATATTTAGGTCACATTTTTAATATACAATACATATTCGTGACTATCGTGAAGGGTATTTTAGATTCGGCCCAGCCGAACATCGATTAAGCGATGTCCGTCTGTCCGTCTGTCCGTCTGTCCGCTGTTGAAATACCGTTTCTGAAAAACCATTAGACTTAGAAACTTTTTTCTTTCACCATTCTTTTACCCCATCGATTCATGGGTTTGCTATTGAAATTCAGTAATATCGGTCCACGTATAGCTGAGATATATTCAAAATTCCGAAAAAAGCCATTTTTTTGCAGTTTTGTATGAAAATTTTTGAAAACAAAAGTTGTTCGTTTTGCTTCAAACTTCACACACTTATTAAGCATGGTGACTAAAAGGCAAAAAATTTTTTTTTTAGATATCGGTCCATATATACCCGAGATATAGCCCAAATCGGATTTTTAATGAAAATGTCGCATAGGCGAAGCTAAATAACTTTTTTTTGCTCAAAAGCAGTTCTGGTAATAAAATTAGGTTACATAAATATGGAAAATGAAAATTTCCGATATCGGTCCATATATACCCGAGATATAGCCCAATCCGGGTTTTTCATGAAAATGTCGCGTAAGCGAACTTAAACAACTTTTTTGTGCTCAAAAGCAGTTCTGGTAATAAAATAGGGTCATATAAATATGAAAAATGAACATTTTCGATATCGGTCCATATATACCCGAGATATAGCCTAGACCGGGGTTTTCATGAAAATGCCGCGTAAGCGAACTTAAACAATTTTTTTGTGCTCAAAAGCAGTTCTGGTAATGAAATTAGGTTACATAAATATGAAAAATGAAAATTTCCGATATCGGTCCATATATACCCGAGATATAGCCTAGACCGGGTTTTTCATGAAAATGTCGCGTAAGCGAACTTAAACAACTTTTTTGTGCTCAAAAGCAGTTCTGGTAATGAAATAGGGTCATATAAATATGAAAAATGAAAATTTTCGATATCGGTCCATATATACCCGAGATATAGCCCAAATCGGGGTTTTCATGAAAATGTCGCGTAAGCGAACTTAAACAACTTTTTTGTGCTCAAAAGCAGTTCTGGTAATGAAATAGGGTCATATAAATACGAAAAATGAAAATTTTCGATATCGGTCCATATATACCCGAGATATAGCCCAAACCAGGTTTTTCATGAAAATGCCGCGTAAGCGAACTTAAACAACTTTTTTGTGCTCAAAAGCAGTTCTGGTAATGAAATTAGGTTACATATATATGAAAAATGAAAATTTCCGATATCGGTCCATATATACCCGAGATATAGCCTAGAACGGGTTTTTCATGAAAATGCCGCGTCAGCGAAATTAAACAACTTTTTTGCTTAAAAGCCGTTCTGGTAACAAAATAAGGTTATATAAATATGAAAAATGAAAATTTCCGATATCGGTTCATATATACCGCAGATATAGCCTGGAACGGGGTTTTCATGAAATTGCCGCGTAAGCGAACTTAAACAACTTTTTTTGCTTAAAAGTAGTTTTGGTAATAAAATAAGGTTGTATAAGTATGGAAAATGAAAATTTTCGATATCGGTCTATATATACCCGAGATATAGACCAAACCGGGTTTTTCATGAAAATGTCGCGTAAGCGAACTTTAACAACTTTTTTTTGATTAAAAACAGTTCTGGTAATAAGATCAGTTTATATAAATATGGAAGATAAAAATTTCCGATATCGGTCCATATATACCCGAGATATAGCCTAAACCGGGGTTTTCATGAAAATGCCGTGTAAGCGAACTTAAACAACTTTTTTTTGCTTAAAAAAGTTCTGGTAATAAGATGAGGTTATATAAATATGGAAAATGAAAATTTCCGATATCGGTCCATATATACCAGAGATATAGCCTAAGCCGTGGTTTTCATGAAAATGCCGCGTAAGCGAACTTAAACAACTTTTTTCACCTTAAAGCAGTTCTGGTAATAAAATAAGGTTACATAAATATGGAAAATTAAAATTTCCGATATCGGTTCATATATACCCGATATATAGCTTAACAGGTTTTTTGATGAAAATGCCGAGTAAACAACTTTTTTGTGCTCAAAAGCAGTTCTGGTAATGAAATAAGGTTATATAAATATGGAAAAAGAAAAAATCCGATATCGGTCCATATATACTCGAGATATAGCCTGCACCGATTTTTCCAATAACATTTTTTTTTTACTGAAAAGCAGTTCTTGTTATAAAAGAAGGTTACGGTAATAGAGAAAATTAAAATTTCTGATATCGGTCCATATATACCCGAGATATAGCCTAAATCGGGTTTTTCATGAAAATATCGCGTAAGCGAACTTAAACAATTTGTTGTGCTCAAAAGCAGTTCTGGTAATGATATAATTCTATATAAATATGGAAAATTAAAATTTTCGATATCGGTCCATATATACCCGAGATATAGCCTGAACCGATTTTTCCATTAAAATTTTTTTTTTTTTTTGCTGGAAAGCAATTCTCGTTATAAAAGAAGGTTACTAAAATACAGAAAATAGAAAAATCCGATATCGGTTCATATATAACCGAGCATATTTAGGTCACATTTTTAATATACAATACATATTCGTGACTATCGTGAAGGGTATTTTAGATTCGGCCCAGCCGAATATACTACACTCTTACTTGTTTTTCTTGTTTTTCTTTTCTGTTTTTCTTGTGTTTTTTTCCTCTTTTTTTTTTGATTTATTTATTTGAATTGAAAATGTATAATAATAATTATTATTAGTAGATAGGCATAAGTATAAATTCTATAGTATTAAGTAAAAATATAAGTTCATTTGTAGTTAATGATGTAAGTATAGTTATAAGTGTACTAGTAGATATAAATGTAAATGCAGGTAATAGTTGTAAGTATAAATTTATTATATAGTAATATATATTTTAACTAAAAGTTAAATATAACAAGTAAGAGTGTAGTATATTCGGCTGGGCCGAATCTAAAATACCCTTCACGATAGTCACGAATATGTATAGTATATTAAAAATGTGACCTAAATATGCTCGGTTATATATGAACCGATATCGAAATTTTCTATTTTCTGTATTTTAGTAACCTTCTTTTATAACGAGAATTGCTTTTCAGCAAAAAAAAAAAAAAAAAATTTTTTTTAATGGAAAAATCGGTTTAGGCTATATCTCGACTATATATGGACCGATATCGAAAATTTTAAATTTCCATATTTATATAACCTTATATCATTACCAGAACTGCTTTTGAGCACAACAAATTGTTTAAGTTCGCTTACGCGATATTTTCATGAAAAACCCGATTTAGGCTATATCTCGGGTATATATGGACCGATATCAGAAATTTTAATTTTCTCTATTTTCGTAACCTTCTTTCATAACAAGAACTGCTTTTCAGCAAAAAAAAAAATGTTATTGGAAAAATCGGTTCAGGCTATATCTCGAGTATATATGGACCGATATCGGATATTTTCTTTTTCCATATTTATATGACCCTATTTCATTACCAGAACTGTTTTTAAGCAAAAAAAGATGTCTAAGTTCACTTACGCGACATTTTCATTAAAACCGCAGTTTAGGCTATATCTCGGGTATATATGGACCGATATCGGAAATGTTCATTTTCCATACCTATATAACCTTATTTTGCTATTAGAACTGCTTTTAAGCAAAAAAAGTTGTTTTAGTTCGCTTACGCCGCGTATTCATGAAAAACCCGGTTTAGGCTATATCTCGGGTATATATGGACCGATATCGAAAACTTTCATTTTTCATATTTATGTAACCTAATTTCATTACCAGAACTGCTTTTGAGCACAAAAAAGTTGTTTAAGTTCGCTTACGCGGCATTTTCATGAAAACCCCGGTCTAGGCTATATCTCGGGTATATATGGACCGATATCGAAAATTTTCATTTTTCATATTTATATGACCCTATTCCATTACCAGAACTGCTTTTGAGCACAAAAAAGTTGTTTAAGTTCGCTTACGCGACATTTTCATGAAAAACCCGATTTGGGCTATATCTCGGGTATATATGGACCGATATCGGAAATTTTCATTTTCCGTATTTATGTAATCTTATTTCATTATCAGAACTGCTTTTGAGCAAAAAAAAAGTTGTTTAAGATCGCTTACGCGACATTTTCATGAAAAACCCGATTTGGGCTATATCTCGGGTACATATGGACCGATATTGGAAATTTTCATTTTTCATATTTATGTAACCTAATTTCATTACCAGAACTGCTTTTGAGCACAAAAAAGTTGTTTAAGTTCGCTTACGCGGCATTTTCATGAAAACCCCGGTCTAGGCTATATCTCGGGTATATATGGACCGATATCGAAAATTTTCATTTTTCATATTTATATAACCCTATTTCATTACCAGAACTGCTTTTGAGCACAAAAAAGTTGTTTAAGTTCGCTTACGCGACATTTTCATGAAAAACCCGATTTGGGCTATATCTCGGGTATATATGGACCGACATCGAAAATTTTCATTTTTCATATTTATGTAACCTAATTTCATTACCAGAACTGCTTTTGAGCACAAAACAGTTGTTTAAGTTCGCTTACGCGGCATTTTCATGAAAACCCCGGTATAGGCTATATTTCGGGTATATATGGATCGATATCGGAAATTTTCATTTTCCATATTTATGTAACCTAATTTCATTACCAGAACTGCTTTTGGGCACAAAAAGTTGTTTAAGTTCGCTTACGCGGCATTTTCATGAAAACCCCGGTCTAGGCTATATCTCGGGTATATATGGACCGATATCGAAAATTTTCATTTTTCATATTTATTTAACCCTATTTGATTACCAGAACTGCTTTTGAGCACAAAAAAGTTGTTTAAGTTCGCTTACGCGACATTTTCATGGAAAGCCCGGTTTGAGCTATATCTCGGGTATATATGGACCGATATCGGAAATTTTCATTTTCCATATTTATGTAACTTAATTTTATTACCAGAACTGCTTTTGAGCAAAAAAAAGTTATTTAGCTTCGCCTGTGCGACATTTTCATTAAAATCCGATTTGGGCTATATCTCGGGT
>CAJZCA010000001.1:0-22292 GCA_914767995.1 Thecocarcelia acutangulata | reverse complement strand
TTTAACGTAGCCTAAGCGATTTTTAAAAATTTTGAAAAAAATTTTAAACATTTTTTACATAATTTGTGTCGTCTTAAGCCTAGGCAATGGAATGGATTTAATGAAATTTCGATGAAAATATGACATCTCACAAATTCAAAAATAACATGTTGTAAGCCTAGGTAATGGAATGGATTTGATGAAATTTCGATGAAAATATGACATCTCACAAATTCAAAAATAACATGTTTTTTGGGTTAAATTTGACGCACTTTTAACGTAGCCTAAGCGATTTTTAAAAATTTTGAAAAAAATTTTAAACATTTTTTACATAATTTGTGTCGTCTTAAGCCTAGGCAATGGAATGGATTTAATGAAATTTCGATGAAAATATGACATCTCACAAATTCAAAAATAACATGTTTTTTGGGTTAAATTTGACGCACTTTTAACGTAGCCTAAGCGATTTTTAAAAATTTTGAAAAAAATGTTAAACATTTTTTACATAATTTGTGTCGTCTTAAGCCTAGGCAATGGAATGGATTTAATGAAATTTCGATGAAAATATGACATCTCACAAATTCAAAAATAGCATGTTTTTTGGGTTAAATTTGACGCACTTTTAACGTAGCCTAAGCGATTTTTAAAAATTTTGAAAACAAATTTTAAAAATTTTTTTACATAATTTGTGTCGTCTTAAGCCTAGGCAATGGAATGGATTTAATGAAATTTCGATGAAAATATGACATCTCACAAATTCAAAAATAACATGTTTTTTGGGTTAAATTTGACGCACTTTTAACATAGCCTAAGAGATTTTTAAAACTTTTGAAAAAAATTTTAAACATTTTTTACATTATATGTGTCGTTTTAAGCCTAGGTAATGGAATGGATTTGATGAAATTTCGATGAAAATATGACATCTCACAAATTCAAAAATAACATGTTTTTTGGGTTAAATTTGACGCACTTTTAACGTAGCCTAAGCGATTTTTAAAAATTTTGAAAAAAAATTTTAAACATTTTTTACATAATTTGTGTCGTCTTTAGCCTAGGCAATGGAATGGATTTAATGAAATTTCGATGAAAATATGACATCTCACAAATTCAAAAATAACATGTTTTTTGGGTTAAATTTGACGCACTTTTAACATAGCCTAAGCGATTTTTAAAAATTTTGAAAAAAAAATTTAAACATTTTTTACATAATTTGTGTCGTCTTAAGCCTAGGCAATGGAATGGATTTAATGAAATTTCGATGAAAATATGACATCTCACAAATTCAAAAATAACATGTTTTTTGGGTTAAATTTGACGCACTTTTAACGTAGCCTAAGCGATTTTTAAAAATTTTGAAAAAAATTTTAAACATTTTTTACATAATTTGTGTCGTCTTAAGCCTAGGCAATGGAATGGATTTAATGAAATTTCGATGAAAATATGACATCTCACAAATTCAAAAATAACATGTTTTTTGGGTTAAATTTGACGCACTTTTAACGTAACCTAAGCGATTTTTAAAAATTTTGAAAAAAATTTTAAATATTTTTTACATAATTTGTGTCGTCTTAAGCCTAGGCAATGGAATGGATTTAATGAAATTTCGATGAAAATATGACATCTCACAAATTCAAAAATAACATGTTTTTTGGGTTAAATTTGACGCACTTTTAACGTAGCCTAAGCGATTTTTAAAAATTTTGAAAAAATTTTAAACATTTTTTACATAATTTGTGTCGTCTTAAGCCTAGGCAATGGAATGGATTTAATGAAATTTCGATGAAAATATGACATCTCACAAATTCAAAAATAACATGTTTTTTGGGTTAAATTTGACGCACGTTTAACGTAGCCTAAGCGATTTTTAAAAATTTTGAAAAAAATGTTTAACATTTTTTTTCAAAATTTGTGTCGTCTTAAGCCTAGGCAATGGAATGGATTTAATGAAATTTCGATGAAAATATGACATCTCACAAATTCAAAAATAACATGTTTTTTGGGTTAAATTTGACGCACTTTTAACATAGCCTAAGCGATTTTTAAAAATTTTGAAAAAAAAATTTAAACATTTTTTACATAATTTGTGTCGTCTTAAGCCTAGGCAATGGAATGGATTTAATGAAATTTCGATGAAAATATGACATCTCACAAATTCAAAAATAACATGTTTTTTGGGTTAAATTTGACGCACTTTTAACATAGCCTAAGAGATTTTTAAAAATTTTGAAAAAAATTTTAAACATTTTTTACATTATATGTATCGTTTTAAGCCTAGGTAATGGAATGGATTTGATGAAATTTCGATGAAAATATGACATCTCACAAATTCAAAAATAACATGTTTTTTGGGTTAAATTTGACGCACTTTTAACGTAGCCTAAGCGATTTTTAAAAATTTTGAAAAAAAATTTTAAACATTTTTTACATAATTTGTGTCGTCTTTAGCCTAGGCAATGGAATGGATTTAATGAAATTTCGATGAAAATATGACATCTCACAAATTCAAAAATAACATGTTTTTTGGGTTAAATTTGACGCACATTTAACATAGCCTAAGCGATTTTTAAAAATTTTGAAAAAAAAAATTTAAACATTTTTTACATAATTTGTGTCGTCTTAAGCCTAGGCAATGGAATGGATTTAATGAAATTTCGATGAAAATATGACATCTCACAAATTCAAAAATAACATGTGTTTTGGGTTAAATTTGACGCACTTTTAACGTAGCCTAAGCGATTTTTAAAAATTTTGAAAAAAATTTTAAACATTTTTTACATAATTTGTGTCGTCTTAAGCCTAGGCAATGGAATGGATTTAATGAAATTTCGATGAAAATATGACATCTCACAAATTCAAAAATAACATGTTTTTTGGGTTAAATTTGACGCACTTTTAACGTAACCTAAGCGATTTTTAAAAATTTTGAAAAAAATTTTAAATATTTTTTACATAATTTGTGTCGTCTTAAGCCTAGGCAATGGAATGGATTTAATGAAATTTCGATGAAAATATGACATCTCACAAATTCAAAAATAACATGTTTTTTGGGTTAAATTTGACGCACTTTTAACGTAGCCTAAGCGATTTTTAAAAATTTTGAAAAAATTTTAAACATTTTTTACATAATTTGTGTCGTCTTAAGCCTAGGCAATGGAATGGATTTAATGAAATTTCGATGAAAATATGACATCTCACAAATTCAAAAATAACATGTTTTTTGGGTTAAATTTGACGCACTTTTAACGTAGCCTAAGCGATTTTTAAAAATTTTGAAAAAAATTTTAAACATTTTTTATAAAATTTGTGTCGTCTTAAGCCTAGGCAATGGAATGGATTTAATGAAATTTCGATGAAAATATGACATCTCACAAATTCAAAAATAGCAAGTTTTTTGGGTTAAATTTGACGCACTTTTAACGTAGCCTAAGCGATTTTTAAAAATTTTGAAAACAAATTTTAAAATTTTTTTTACATAATTTGTGTCGTCTTAAGCCTAGGCAATGGAATGGATTTAAAGAAATTTCGATGAAAATAAGACATCTCTCAAATTCAAAAATAACATGTTTTTTGGGTTAAATTTGACGCACTTTTAACATAGCCTAAGAGATTTTTAAAAATTTTGAAAAAAATTTTAAACATTTTTTACATTATATGTGTCGTTTTAAGCCTATGTAATGGAATGGATTTAGTGAAATTTCGATGAAAATATGACATCTCACAAATTCAAAAATAACATGTTTTTTGGGTTAAATTTGACGCACTTTTAACGTAGCCTAAGCGATTTTTAAAAATTTTGAAAAAAATTTTAATCATTTTTTACATAATTTGTGTCGTCTTAAGCCTAGGCAATGGAATGGATTTAATGAAATTTCGATGAAAATATGACATCTCACAAATTCAAAAATAACATGTTTTTTGGGTTAAATTTGACGCACTTTTAACGTAGCCTAAGCGATTTTTAAAAATTTTGAAAAAAATTTTAAACATTTTTTACATAATTTGTGTCGTCTTAAGCCTAGGCAATGGAATGGATTTAATGAAATTTCGATGAAAATATGAAATCTCACAAATTCAAAAATAACATGTTTTTTGGGTTAAATTTGACGCACTTTTAACGTAGCCTAAGCGATTTTTAAAAATTTTGAAAAAAATTTTAAACATTTTTTACATTATATGTGTCGTTTTAAGCCTAGGTAATGGAATGGATTTGATGAAATTTCGATGAAAATATGACATCTCACAAATTCAAAAATAACATGTTTTTTGGGTTAAATTTGACGCAATTTTAACGTAGCCTAAGCGATTTTTAAAAATTTTGAAAAAAATTTTAAACATTTTTTACATAATTTGTGTCGTCTTAAGCCTAGGCAATGGAATGGATTTAATGAAATTTCGATGAAAATATGACATCTCACAAATTCAAAAATAACATGTTTTTTGGGTTAAATTTGACGCACTTTTAACGTAGTCTAAGCGATTTTTAAAAATTTTGAAAAAAAATGTAAACATTTTTTACATTATATGTGTCGTTTTAAGCCTAGGTAAAGCAATGGATTTAGTGAAATTTCGATGAAAATATGACATCTCACAAATTCAAAAATAACATGTTTTTTGGGTTAAATTTGACGCACTTTTAACGTAGCCTAAGCGATTTTTAAAAATTTTGAAAAAAATTTTAAACATTTTTTACATTATATGTGTTGTTTTAAGCCTAGGTAATGGAATAGATTTGATGAAATTTCGATGGAAATATGACATCTCACAAATTCAAAAATAACATGTTTTTTTGGTTAAATTTGACGCACTTTTAACGTAGCCTAAGCGATTTTTAAAAATTTTGAAAAAAATTTTAAACATTTTTTACTTAATTTGTGTCGTCCTAAGCATAGGCAATGGAATGGATTTAATGAAATTTCGATGAAAATATGACATCTCACAAATTCAAAAATAACATGTTTTTTGGGTTAAATTTGACGCACTTTTAACGTAGCCTAAGCGATTTTTAAAAATTTTGAAAAAAATTTTAAACATTTTTTACATAATTTGTGTCGTCTTAAGCCTAGGCAATGGAATGGATTTAATGAAATTTCGATGAAAATATGACATCTCACAAATTCAAAAATAACATGTTTTAAGCCTAGGTAATGGAATGGATTTGATGAAATTTCGATGAAAATATGACATCTCACAAATTCAAAAATAACATGTTTTTTGGGTTAAATTTGACGCACTTTTAACGTAGCCTAAGCGATTTTTAAAAATTTTGAAAAAAAATTTAAACATTTTTTACATAATTTGTGTCGTCTTAAGCCTAGGCAATGGAATGGATTTGATGAAATTTCGATGAAAATATGACATCTCACAAATTCAAAAATAACATGTTTTTTTGGGTTAAATTTGACGCATTTTTAACGTAGCCTAAGCGATTTTTAAAAATTTTGAAAAAAATTTTAAACATTTTTTACATTATATGTGTTGTTTTAAGCCTAGGTAATGGAATGGATTTGATGAAAATATGACATCTCACAAATTCAAAAATAACATGTTTTTTGGGTTAAATTTGACGCACTTTTAACGTAGCCTAAGCGATTTTTAAAACTTTTGAAAAAAATTTTAAACATTTTTTACATTATATGTGTTGTTTTAAGCCTAGGTAATGGAATGGATTTGATGAAATTTCGATGAAAATATGACATCTCACAAATTCAAAAATAACATGTTTTTTGGGTTAAATTTGACGCACTTTTAACGTAGCCTAAGCGATTTTTAAAAATTTTGAAAACAAATTTAAAAAATTTTTTTTCATTATATGTGTCGTTTTAAGCCTAGGTAATGGAATGGTTAGGTTAGGTTAGGTAGGCAGGCCGCTGGGTACCCCGGAATATTCTAGGTTGTCCAGCTCACTTGGGTCCTGTAGTCGTTCCCTTTGTGATTGCCTGAAAAAAATAGTATAGTGGAGTGAAGAAAAGAAGTTATAGGAATATAGTGAGAGGAAAGGATGGGCGGTGGTGGAACGGAGAGGCGGGAACCTTTTAGTGTAGCGTTACATGCTGCTATACTAGCCATCCGCAGCTTCTTATGAAAGAGGCTAGCGCGGTCGGTTTGATCGAGGCCAGACAAGATAGGCTATTGAAGCTCCGCTCGCCTAAGTGTCTTAGACGATGATGCTCCAATGCCGGGGATGTGCCGAGGAGGTGAAGGATCGTCTCCTCCTCCTCCTCGTCTTGGCAGCTTCTACAGAAGTCGTTATGGGGTAGTCCTAGTTTCCTAGCATGGTTCCCAAACGGGCAATGGCCAGTGATGACTGCTACAGTCACTCTTAGTTGAGATCTGGGCAGTTTTAGTAGCTCCCACGTTCTCTTAGAGTTAATATGCGGCCACAAGTTCCTTGATATAAGGCATGTGGGCTCTGTGAGCCACTTTTCTTGTGCACGTTCCAGAGTGTGGAGTTTTATTCTTTTCCAGCACGCTGTTAATGGTTGTCCGCAAAAGGGGTCTATATCCCTATTTTCTAGGGCTGTCCCTTTTTTGGCTAAGTCGTCGGCGATGTTGTTGCCATTGCTGGACCCATGTCCACGTACCCATTTTAGGGTTATGTTAGAATGTCTCGCCATCTTGTTTAAAGATGTCCGGCATTCCTGGACTAGACTAGAATTGGTGTATATTCCAATCAGGGATTTGATGGCGGCTTTGCTGTCCGTTACTATCATGATATCCCTACCGAATATCTTGTAAAACGTCAACCATCTGGCCGCTTTATTTATGGCCGATATTTCAGCCTGAAGAACACTGCATCCATCTGATAATCTGAAGGATATTTTAGTGTTAAATTCTTCTATGTAAACGCCACCCCCAACCCTTTCCCCCTTTCTGGACCCATCCGTGTAGACATAGAAGTATCCAGATTCTAGGGGGGATTCCTCGATTTGGTAGCCAAAGCTCCTTGAGAGGAATGGTTTTGGGATGCAGTAGTCAATTAGATCGGGGATTAGGTCCCTTCCAATTTCCAGTATATTGGCATGTCCCCACGGTCTGTGGGTCCATGCTCCTGTCGCGTTCAACCTGATCGCGGCTTTTAGTGCTATCTGCCTGGCTTCTAAGTCACATGGCATCCAGCTCATAATTGCAAGAAGTGCTTTGGTTGGAGTTGTCCTCATGGCCCCTGTGGTCAGTATTGCCATGATTCGACTGACTTTTTCAATTTGCAGTCTATTGTTT
Source organism: Thecocarcelia acutangulata (assembly GCA_914767995.1). Classification (NCBI taxonomy): domain Eukaryota; kingdom Metazoa; phylum Arthropoda; class Insecta; order Diptera; family Tachinidae; genus Thecocarcelia; species Thecocarcelia acutangulata. Next base: position 15,095 of record CAJZCA010000001.1, on the reverse strand, counting down.
GCGGAGTCCAGTGATTTCCACCATACTGATACTCCATAAAATATTATCGGTTTTATAACCATGTCATAAAGCCACACAACTCCTTTTGGTTGTATGCCCCATGTTGAGCCTATTGCTTTTTTACATAGATAGATGGCTATTGTAGCCTTGGTTACTCTAGCCTGTATGTTCTCTTTCCATGATAGTTTGCTGTCAAGAATGACGCCTAGGTATTTTGCCTTATTCGATAGGATAAGTGCGGTACCATCCATTTTTGGAGGTGTGAAATGTGGAATTTTATACTTCTTAGTAAAAAGTACGATTTCCGTTTTCGCTGGATTTGTCTTTAGTCCGCATTGTACGCTCCATTGACTTACCATCTTCAGAGCGTATTCCAACTGCTCTGTTATGGTGTCTAAATGGGTACCAGAGACTGCAATCGCTACGTCATCGGCGTAGGCTACAGTCTTTATCTTATTTTTATCTAGATCGTTAAGCAGAGTATTCACTACAACATTCCACAAGAGGGGGGATAGTACCCCTCCCTGGGGTGTACCCTTGCATACTTTTCTCGTAATTCTGGAGTTCCCCATTGTTGCAGTTATAGTTCTGCGCTTTAGTATGCTCGTAATGAGCATGATTGTAGGTCGATCAACTTTCACACCGTCAAGTGCATCTATGACCGCCTGTGTCTCGACATTATTGAAAGCACCTTCAATATCCATGAAGGCCACTAAGGTATAGTTTTTGTATTGATTGGCCCGTTCAATATGACTGACCAAACTATGTAGCGCCGTTTCAACTGATCTGCCCTTTGTGTAGGCATGCTGAGATGGCGACAACTGGTTTTTGCTTATATTGGACCTTATATGTATATCTATGATCCTCTCTAGCGTTTTTAAAAGAAAGGATGTCAGGCTAATTGGCCTATACTCCTTTGCTTTAGTATGTGACGTTTTCCCTCCCTTTGGGATGAAGATTACGTTACTTTTGGTCCATTCTGTTGGAATGTACGACCAGTTTAGGGCTGCTCTATATATCTCGAGGAGCCAGGGTGTGATCAGATCCAGATTATTCTGGAGATCTGCAGGAATGATTTCATCCGGTCCTGGTGATTTGAACGGTTGGAAACTCTTGATTGCCCAGTGCAGCATCTCTTTTGTTATAACCAGATATACTGCATTCCGGGCGTGTGGCAGGGGAGAACTATCGTTCGCCCTCAATGTCTGATTACCCGGAAAATGGGTGTTCATTAATTCTTCAAGCGATTCCTCGCAATTTGTGGTCCAACATCCATCTGCCTTTTGTATTAGACTTGGGATTGTCGGTTGTTTAGAAAGTATTCTCCGAAGTCTGCATGTATCAGAGGTACTATTCACGTTACTACAAAACTCCTTCCAGGATCTTCGCTTCGAGTTCCTGATGAGATTTTTGTATTTGTTCACCGAAGCTTTATAGTCATCCCAGTTACCTGTTCTTTTAGCTTCATTAAAAAGCCTACGACATTTCTTTTTTGTCTCAGACAGTTCTGCTGACCACCATTTAGGTCTGCTATTTTCCGGTTTTACAGATAGTGTACAAGATCGTCTTGTGGCGTTCTTGAAAGCGTCATTGAGTTTCCCCACTGATCTTTCAATGTCTATGACATTGGTTATGGTCGGGAATTGGGCTAGGTCTCTACTCAGGAATTCTCTCTGTTTTCCCCAGTCCGTTCTCCGCCTGTTACGATAGAATGTTATTCTATGTTGTTTGCTTATTTTGAAATCTAAATAGCAGTGATCGGAAAAGGAGCAGTCCTCTGACACTCTCCATTCCTGTATTTGATCTGCGATATTCGAACTGGCAAGCGTAATATCTAACACCTCTTGCCTGTTCGAAGTCACGAAAGTGGGTTTGTTCCCTTGATTTAAAATTACTAAATCATTATCTAGAATAAATTCTATTAAATTCTCACCTCTTTTGTTTGTGTCTGAGCTTCCCCAGATCAGGTGGTGTGCATTCGCATCCGCGCCTATAATGCACGGTATGCTTTTGGTTTTGGCGTCTCTTACCGCTTTTTTCACCAGCTTGCCTGGTGGTGATTCATCCTTGCCATGAGCCATGTAGCATGATAAGATCCATATGTTGGATCCCCCTACATCCGTCGTGGCAGTTACGGTATCTTCATCACTGTAATCAGATAAAATGAAGATATTTATGTGCTTTTTGGCTAAGATACAGGATCTTATGGTTATATCCCCATTACCTGACTTTGCTGCATATATTAATTTGTAGCCCTTCGCGCCTAGTCCAAGGATCTTGCCATTGTTTGTCCATGGCTCTTGCACCAGCGCAATATCAACGTCTCGCTTGGCGAGACGATACACAAGGCTAGCTGACGCTGCTTTACTGTGATGAAGGTTAATTTGTGTAACCTTCATCGTTTATATGGTGTCGAGGTCGAAGTTGATGATGGTGGCATTCTCCGGATCGGAATCCAGAAGACTGTCCTCATCATCAACTGTGGCGTTTTCCAATCCTCCAAAGAACCCTCCAACCAAACTAGAGTTTGATTGTGAGCTCTGTGTTGAATGGGAATCCCCCTCGACCTCCACATCCTGCACTTCTGTGGGCTCTTTGGCTTTTTTGTCGGAGTTGTGGTCCATCTTGTCATCACCCCGATACAGACAAAGCCTGGTTCCTTGGTATCCATAGAAAACCATGCCCTGTCTGTCTCGGAGTAACGGCAGAGACTCCTTGTTAAGGACCACAACCACCTTCCTACTGGATCCTTTAGTCTCCGCGACACTGACTACCTTCCAGTCTTGTGTGGGGAGGTCAGGGTTCGCGGCCTGAAAGATCCGGAGAATCGCATCAGGTTCATGTGGCTCCGCAGGAACAACTGCAGCCGCTCTTGGCCGACGAGGGATGTCGGTGACCAAAATCAACTCCAGCTGTGCTCCGGGCCACACTTCCCCTAGTGATGCTATAACTTCTTTCATGGCGCTGGCCGATTTCTCGTCGACACATGAAATAAGTTTAACTGGGCCCTGAATCCACCCTGCATCAGTGAATTGTGGTGGAGGACCGGTGGTACATTCGAGCGCCTTTACGAAGTTATCCAGCAATCTCTGGCTGATCAACCCCCACTTTTCGCGGGTGATTGCTCCGTCAGAGTTGCTTCGATCAACAACAGCTCTGTTCAGTGGGTTTTTTGCAACCTCACTGTAAGGTCTGTTGATGACCAAGGACCCCTTCCTCGGCTTTTTGCTCGGATTGGGTGTTTCTTCCGCGGACCGTTGCCTTTTGCAAGCTGCCTCGACGACAGTAGCGACATCCGGATCCGGGTTTTCGGCTATATATGCCTTGGCCCATGCCAAGCATTGTTTGTCATTGCTTGACATAGACTCTTCGGCTGCATTTCCGAGCTTTTCGACATATCGTCGAGCCGCTCTGATTTTCAACAAGGTTTTGCGGGAGCTGGTGATTTGCTCCCGCTCCACCATTTGTGTTGTATTGGACGTGGATTGTCCAGTTCGCTCTCTGCTGGTTAGCACATCCGGGGTTTTTCCGGATGTTGTTGGCTTTACCAGTTTTGAGCTCCCTGGCACGTCCGAGTAATTCGCAGAGTGTTTTTGGCTTTTTAGGCACACCCCGCACTGTATTGCTGTGTTTTCAGCTTTTGTTTTTGGTATTGCAGCAGTCGATGTATTAGGCCTTTCAGCTTCGTACATCTGACTACTGCTGTTTCCGGTTCCCATTGAGGGTTTGACCGGTTTTTGACGACAGTCCATCAGCTTGGGTTTGCCAGCCTGATGGACTGTCGTGTTTTGTTCTGTTTTATTTGATTTTATTTTGTTTAAATTTAAATTCATTTTGTTCCCACGAGTAGGCCAGTAAAGAAAGGACCATCCATACAGTGACGGCGTGTATGGACTAGGCAACTACAAACTACAACCGGTCCGTGCCCTAGACCGGAGGAGAAACTACTCGCAACTAGTCTTTTTTATCCACTGACTAGCCACACAGACCCTCGGCGCAGCTTCTACAACCTTGGCCTTCAGTGGGACATTTTGGTCCGCGGGTCTCATACACCTCGTGGTATTCGGGGTGTATGCCACCTGACCCGAGGTTAGCACATGACAGCGGATTGGTGTATTCCTCTGCCTTATGTTCCCCTCGAACCCAGGACCTGGAGTATTCACATATAAGCCAAGTTTGTGTCATGGTCATATATGTGAATGCCCCCGTCCTCCCCTATCCACCACCTGGGGACGCGTCCGATGGGAGTATGACGACTCCAACACGGATAGGTAATGGAATGGTTTTGATGAAATTTCGATGAAAATATGAAATCTCACAAATTCAAAAATAACATGTTTTTTTGGGTTAAATTTGACGCACTTTTAACGTAGCCTAAGCGATTTTTAAAAATTTTAAAAATTTTTTACATAATTTGTGTCGTCTTAAGCCTAGGCAATGGAATGGATTTAATGAAATTTCGATGAAAATATGACATCTCACAAATTCAAAAATAACATGTTTTTTTGGGTTAAATTTGACGCACTTTTTAACATAGCCTAAGCGATTTTTTAAAAATTTTGAAAAAAATTTTAAACATTTTTTACATTATATGTGTCGTTTTAAGCCTAGGTAATGGAATGGATTTGATGAAATTTCGATGAAAATATGACATCTCACAAATTCAAAAATAACATGTTTTTTGGGTTAAATTTGACGCACTTTTAACATAGCCTAAGAGATTTTTAAAAATTTTGAAAAAAAATTTTAAACATTTTTTACATAATTTGTGTCGTCTTTAGCCTAGGCAATGGAATGGATTTAATGAAATTTCGATGAAAATATGACATCTCACAAATTCAAAAATAACATGTTTTTTGGGTTAAATTTGACGCACTTTTAACGTAGCCTAAGCGATTTTTAAAAATTTTAAACATTTTTTACATTATATGTGTCGTTTTAAGCCTAGGTAATGGAATGGATTTAGTGAAATTTCGATGAAAATATGACATCTCACAAATTCAAAAATAACATGTTTTTTGGGTTAAATTTGACGCACTTTTAACGTAGCCTAAGCGATTTTTAAAACCTTTGAAAAAAATTTTAAACATTTTTTACATTATATGTGTCGTTTTAAGCCTAGGTAATAGAATGGATTTAGTGAAATTTCGATGAAAATATGACATCTCACAAATTCAAAAATAACATGGTTTTTGGGTTAAATTTGACGTACTTTTAACGTAGCCTAAGCGATTTTTAAAAATTTTGAAAAAAATTTTAAACATTTTTTACATAATTTGTCTCGTCTTAAGCCTAGGCAATGGAATGGATTTAATGAAATTTCGATGAAAATATGACATCTCACAAATTCAAAAATAACATGGTTTTTGGGTTAAATTTGACGCACTTTTAACGTAGCCTAAGCGATTTTTAAAAATTTTGAAAAAAATTTTAAACATTTTTTACATAATTTGTGTCGTCTTAAGCCTAGGCAATGGAATGGATTTAATGAAATTTCGATGAAAATATGACATCTCACAAATTCAAAATAGCATGTTTTTTGGGTTAAATTTGACGCACTTTTAACGTAGCCTAAGCGATTTTTAAAAATTTTGAAAACAAATTTTAAAAATTTTTTTTCATTATACATATGTGTCGTTTTAAGCCTAGGTAATGGAATGGATTTGATGAAATTTCGATGAAAATATGAAATCTCACAAATTCAAAAATAACATGTTTTTTGGGTTAAATTTGACGCACTTTTAACGTAGCCTAAGCGATTTTTAAAAATTTTGAAAAAAATTTTAAACATTTTTTACATTATATGTGTCGTTTTAAGCCTAGGTAATGGAATGGATTTGATGAAATTTCGATGAAAATATGACATCTCACAAATTCAAAAATAACATGTTTTTGGGTTAAATTTGACGCACTTTTAACGTAGCCTAAGCGATTTTTAAAAATTTTGAAAAAAATTTAAAAAATTTTTTTTCATTATATGTGTCGTCTTAAGCCTAGGCAATGAAATTTCGATGAAAATATGACATCTCACAAATTCAAAAATAACATGTTTTTTGGGTTAAATTTGACGCACTTTTAACGTAGCCTAAGCGATTTTTAAAAATTTTGAAAAAAAATTTAAACATTTTTTACATTATATGTGTCGTTTTAAGCCTAGGTAATGGAATGGATTTAGTGAAATTTCGATGAAAATATGACATCTCACAAATTCAAAAATAACATGGTTTTTGGGTTAAATTTGACGCACTTTTAACGTAGCCTAAGCGATTTTTAAAAATTTTGAAAAAAATTTTAAACATTTTTTACATAATTTGTGTCGTCTTAAGCCTAGGCAATGGAATGGATTTAATGAAATTTCGATGAAAATATGACATCTCACAAATTCAAAAATAACATGTTTTTTGGGTTAAATTTGACGCACTTTTAACGTAGCCTAAGCGATTTTTAAAAATTTTGAAAAAAATTTTAAACATTTTTTACATTATATGTGTCGTTTTAAGCCTAGGTAATGGAATGGATTTAGTGAAATTTCGATGAAAATATGACATCTCACAAATTCAAAAATAACATGTTTTTTGGGTTAAATTTGACGCACTTTTAACGTAGCCTAAGCGATTTTTAAAAATTTTGAAAAAAATTTTAAACATTTTTTACATAATTTGTGTCGTCTTAAGCCTAGGCAATGGAATGGAATTAATGAAATTTCGATGAAAATATGACATCTCACAAATTCAAAAATAACATGTTTTTTGGGTTAAATTTGACGCACTTTTAACGTAGCCTAAGCGATTTTTAAAAATTTTGAAAAAAATTTTAAACATTTTTTACATTATATGTGTCGTTTTAAGCCTAGGCAATGGAATGGATTTAATGAAATTTCGATGAAAATATGACATCTCACAAATTCAAAAATAACATGTTTTTTTGGGTTAAATTTGACGCACTTTTAACATAGCCTAAGCGATTTTTAAAAATTTTGAAAAAAATTTTAAACATTTTTTACATAACTTGTGTAGTTGTAAGCCTAGGTAATGGAATGGATTTAGTGAAATTTCGATGAAAATATGACATCTCACAAATTCAAAAATAACATGTTTTTTTGGGTTAAATTTGACGCACATTTAACGTAGCCTAAGCGATTTTTAAAAATTTTGAAAAAAATTTTAAACATTTTTTACATTATATGTGTTGTTTTAAGCCTAGGTAATGGAATGGATTTGATGAAATATCGATGAAAATATGACATCTCACAAATTCAAAAATAACATGTTTTTTGGGTTAAATTTGACGCACTTTTAACATAGCCTAAGAGATTTTTAAAAATTTTGAAAAAAATTTTAAACATTTTTTACATTATATGTGTCGTTTTAAGCCTAGGTAATGGAATGGATTTGATGAAATTTCGATGAAAATATGACATCTCACAAATTCAAAAATAACATGTTTTTTGGGTTAAATTTGACGCACTTTTAACGTAGCCTAAGCGATTTTTAAAAATTTTGAAAAAAAAATTTAAACATTTTTTATATAATTTGTGTCGTCTTTAGCCTAGGCAATGGAATGGATTTAATGAAATTTCGATGAAAATATGACATCTCACAAATTCAAAAATAACATGTTTTTTGGGTTAAATTTGACGCACTTTTAACGTAGCCTAAGCGATTTTTAAAAATTTTGAAAAAAATTTTAAACATTTTTTACATTATATGTGTCGTTTTAAGCCTATGTAATGGAATGGATTTAGTGAAATTTCGATGAAAATATGACATCTCACAAATTCAAAAATAACATGTTTTTTGGGTTAAATTTGACGCACTTTTAACGTAGCCTAAGCGATTTTTAAAAATTTTGAAAAAAATTTTAATCATTTTTTACATAATTTGTGTCGTCTTAAGCCTAGGCAATGGAATGGATTTAATGAAATTTCGATGAAAATATGACATCTCACAAATTCAAAAATAACATGTTTTTTGGGTTAAATTTGACGCACTTTTAACGTAGCCTAAGCGATTTTTAAAAATTTTGAATAAAATTTTAAACATTTTTTACATTATATGTGTTGTTTTAAGCCTAGGTAATGGAATGGATTTGATGAAATTTCGATGAAAATATGACATCTCACAAATTCAAAAATAACATGGTTTTTGGGTTAAATTTGACGTACTTTTAACATAGCCTAAGCGATTTTTAAAAATTTTGAAAAAAAATTTAAACATTTTTTACATAATTTGTGTCGTCTTAAGCCTAGGCAATGGAATGGATTTAATGAAATTTCGATGAAAATATGACATCTCACAAATTCAAAAATAACATGTTTTTTTGGGTTAAATTTGACGCACTTTTAACGTAGCCTAAGCGATTTTTAAAAATTTTGAAAAAAAATTTAAACATTTCTTACATTATATGTGTCGTTTTAAGCCTAGGTAATGGAATGGATTTAGTGAAATTTCGATGAAAATATGACATCTCACAAATTCAAAAATAACATGTTTTTTGGGTTAAATTTGACGCACTTTTAACGTAGCCTAAGCGATTTTTAAAAATTTTGAAAAAATTTTAAACATTTTTTACATAATTTGTGTCGTCTTAAGCCTAGGCAATGGAATGGAATTAATGAAATTTCGATGAAAATATGACATCTCACAAATTCAAAAAATAACATGTTTTTTGGGTTAAATTTGACGCACTTTTAACGTAGCCTAAGCGATTTTTAAAAATTTTGAAAAAAATTTTAAACATTTTTTACATTATATGTGTCGTTTTAAGCCTAGGAATGGAATGGATTTAGTGAAATTTCGATGAAAATATGACATCTCACAAATTCAAAAATAACATGTTTTTTGGGTTAAATTTGACGCACTTTTAACATAGCCTAAGCGATTTTTAAAAATTTTGAAAAAAGTTTTAAACATTTTTTACATAACTTGTGTAGTTGTAAGCCTAGGTAATGGAATGGATTTAGTGAAATATCGATGAAAATATGACATCTCACAAATTCAAAAATAACATGTTTTTTTGGGTTAAATTTGACGCACTTTTAACATAGCATAAGAGATTTTAAAAATTTTGAAAAAAATTGTAAACATTTTTTACATTATATGTGTCGTTTTTAAGCCTAGGTAATGGAATGGATTTGATGAAATTTCGATGAAAATATGACATCTCACAAATTCAAAAATAACATGTGTTTTGGGTTAAATTTGACGCACTTTTAACGTAGCCTAAGCGATTTTTAAAAATTTTGAAAAAAAAATTTAAACATTTTTTACATAATTTGTGTCGTCTTTAGCCTAGGCAATGGAATGGATTTAATGAAATTTCGATGAAAATATGACATCTCACAAATTCAAAAATAACATGTTTTTTGGGTTAAATTTGACGCACTTTTAACGTAGCCTAAGCGATTTTTAAAAATTTTGAAAAAAATTTTAAACATTTTTTACATTATATGTGTCGTTTTAAGCCTATGTAATGGAATGGATTTAGTGAAATTTCGATGAAAATATGACATCTCACAAATTCAAAAATAACATGTTTTTTGGGTTAAATTTGACGCACTTTTAACGTAGCCTAAGCGATTTTTAAAAATTTTGAAAAAAATTTTAATCATTTTTTTACATAATTTGTGTCGTCTTAAGCCTAGGCAATGGAATGGATTTAATGAAATTTCGATGAAAATATGACATCTCACAAATTCAAAATAACATGTTTTTTGGGTTAAATTTGACGCACTTTTAACGTAGCCTAAGCGATTTTTAAAAATTTTGAATAAAATTTTAAACATTTTTTACATTATATGTGTTGTTTTAAGCCTAGGTAATGGAATGGATTTGATGAAATTTCGATGAAAATATGACATCTCACAAATTCAAAAATAACATGGTTTTTGGGTTAAATTTGACGTACTTTTAACATAGGCTAAGCGATTTTTAAAAATTTTGAAAAAAAAATTTAAACATTTTTTACATAATTAGTGTCGTCTTAAGCCTAGGCAATGGAATGGATTTAATGAAATTTCGATGAAAATATGACATCTCACAAATTCAAAAATAACATGTTTTTTGGGTTAAATTTGACGCACTTTTAACGTAGCCTAAGCGATTTTTAAAAATTTTAAAAAAAAAATTTTTAAAATTTTTTACATTATATGTGTCGTTTTAAGCCTATGTAATGGAATGGATTTAGTGAAATTTCGATGAAAATATGACATCTCACAAATTCAAAAATAACATGTTTTTTGGGTTAAATTTGACGCACTTTTAACGTAGCCTAAGCGATTTTTAAAAATTTTGAAAAAAATTTTAATCATTTTTTACATAATTTGTGTCGTCTTAAGCCTAGGCAATGGAATGGATTTAATGAAATTTCGATGAAAATATGACATCTCACAAATTCAAAAATAACATGTTTTTTGGGTTAAATTTGACGCACTTTTAACGTAGCCTAAGCGATTTTTTAAAAATTTTGAAAAAATTTTAAACATTTTTTACATTATATGTGTCGTTTTAAGCCTAGGTAATGGAATGGATTTAGTGAAATTTCGATGAAAATATGACATCTCACAAATTCAAAAATAACATGTTTTTTGGGTTAAATTTGACGCACTTTTAACGTAGCCTAAGCGATTTTTAAAAAATTTTGAAAAAAAAAATTTAAACATTTTTTACATAATTTGTGTCGTCTTTAGCCTAGGCAATGGAATGGATTTAATGAAATTTCGATGAAAATATGACATCTCACAAATTCAAAAATAACATGTTTTTTGGGTTAAATTTGACGCACTTTTAACGTAGCCTAAGCGATTTTTAAAAATTTTGAAAAAAATTTTAAACATTTTTTACATTATATGTGTCGTTTTAAGCCTAGGAATGGAATGGATTTAGTGAAATTTCGATGAAAATATGACATCTCACAAATTCAAAAATAACATGTTTTTTGGGTTAAATTTGACGCACTTTTAACATAGCCTAAGCGATTTTTAAAAATTTTGAAAAAAGTTTTAAACATTTTTTACATAACTTGTGTAGTTGTAAGCCTAGGTAATGGAATGGATTTAGTGAAATTTCGATGAAAATATGACATCTCACAAATTCAAAAATAACATGTTTTTTGGGTTAAATTTGACGCACTTTTAACGTAGCCTAAGCGATTTTTAAAAATTTTGAAAAAAATTTTAAACATTTTTTACATTATATGTGTCGTTTTAAGCCTAGGAATGGAATGGATTTAGTGAAATTTCGATGAAAATATGACATCTCACAAATTCAAAAATAACATGTTTTTTGGTTTAAATTTGACGCACTTTTAACATAGCCTAAGCGATTTTTAAAAATTTTGAAAAAAGTTTTAAACATTTTTTACATAACTTGTGTAGTTGTAAGCCTAGGTAATGGAATGGATTTAGTGAAATATCGATGAAAATATGACATCTCACAAATTCAAAAATAACATGTTTTTTGGGTTAAATTTGACGCACTTTTAACATAGCCTAAGAGATTTTTAAAAATTTTGAAACAAATTTTAAACATTTTTTACATTATATGTGTCGTTTTAAGCCTAGGTAATGGAATGGATTTGATGAAATTTCGATGAAAATATGACATCTCACAAATTCAAAAATAACATGTGTTTTGGGTTAAATTTGACGCACTTTTAACGTAGCCTAAGCGATTTTTAAAAATTTTGAAAAAAAAATTTAAACTTTTTTTACATAATTTGTGTCGTCTTTAGCCTAGGCAATGGAATGGATTTAATGAAATTTCGATGAAAATATGACATCTCACAAATTCAAAAATAACATGTTTTTTGGGTTAAATTTGACGCACTTTTAACGTAGCCTAAGCGATTTTTAAAAATTTTGAAAAAAATTTTAAACATTTTTTACATTATATGTGTCGTTTTAAGCCTATGTAATGGAATGGATTTAGTGAAATTTCGATGAAAATATGACATCTCACAAATTCAAAAATAACATGTTTTTTGGGTTAAATTTGACGCACTTTTAACGTAGCCTAAGCGATTTTTAAAAATTTTGAAAAAAATTTTAATCATTTTTTACATAATTTGTGTCGTCTTAAGCCTAGGCAATGGAATGGATTTAATGAAATTTCGATGAAAATATGACATCTCACAAATTCAAAAATAACATGTTTTTTGGGTTAAATTTGACGCACTTTTAACGTAGCCTCAGCGATTTTTAAAAATTTTGAATAAAATTTTAAACATTTTTTACATTATATGTGTTGTTTTAAGCCTAGGTAATGGAATGGATTTGATGAAATTTCAATGAAAATATGACATCTCACAAATTCAAAAATAACATGGTTTTTGGGTTAAATTTGACGTACTTTTAACATAGCCTAAGCGATTTTTAAAAATTTTGAAAAAAAATTTAAACATTTTTTACATAATTAGTGTCGCCTTAAGCCTAGGCAATGGAATGGATTTAATGAAATTTCGATGAAAATATGACATCTCACAAATTCAAAAATAACATGTTTTTTGGGTTAAATTTGACGCACTTTTAACGTAGCCTAAGCGATTTTTAAAAATTTTGAAATAAAATTTTAAACATTTTTTACATAATTTGTGTCGTCTTAAGCCTAGGCAATGGAATGGATTTAATGAAATTTCGATGAAAATATGACATCTCACAAATTCAAAAATAACATGTTTTTTGGGTTAAATTTGACGCACTTTTAACGTAGCCTAAGCGATTTTTAAAAATTTTGAAAAAAATTTTAAACATTTTTTTACATAATTTGTGTCGTCTTAAGCCTAGGCAATGGAATGGATTTAATGAAATTTCGATGAAAATATGACATCTCACAAATTCAAAAAATAACATTTTTTTTGGGTTAAATTTGACGCACTTTTAACGTAGCCTAAGCGATTTTTTAAAAATTTTTGAAAAAATTTTAAACATTTTTTATATAATTTGTGTCGTCTTAAGCCTAGGCAATGTATGGATTTAATGAAATTTCGATGAAAATATGACATCTCACAATATTCAAAAATAGCATGTTTTTTGGGTTTAATTTGACGCACTTTTAACGTAGCCTAAGCGATTTTTAAAAATTTTGAAAACAAATTTTAAAATTTTTTTTACATAATTTGTGTCGTCTTAAGCCTAGGCAATGGAATGGATTTAGTGAAATTTCGATGAAAATATGACATCTCACAAATTCAAAAATAACATGTTTTTTGGGTTAAATTTGACGCACTTTTAACGTAGCCTAAGCGATTTTTAAAAATTTTGAAAAAAATTTTAAAAAATTTTTTACATTATATGTGTCGTTTTAAGCCTAGGAATGGAATGGATTTAGTGAAATTTCGATGAAAATATGACATCTCACAAATTCAAAAATAACATGTTTTTTGGGTTAAATTTGACGCACTTTTAACATAGCCTAAGCGATTTTTAAAAATTTTGAAAAAAGTTTTTAAAACATTTTTTACATAACTTGTGTAGTTGTAAGCCTAGGTAATGGAATGGATTTAGTGAAATATCGATGAAAATATGACATCTCACAAATTCAAAAATAACATGTTTTTTGGGTTAAATTTGACGCACTTTTAACATAGCCTAAGAGATTTTTAAAAATTTTGAAAAAAATTTTAAACATTTTTTACATTATATGTGTCGTTTTAAGCCTAGGTAATGGAATGGATTTGATGAAATTTCGATGAAAATATGACATCTCACAAATTCAAAAATAACATGTGTTTTGGGTTAAATTTGACGCACTTTTAACGTAGCCTAAGCGATTTTTTAAAAATTTTGAAAAAAAAAATTTAAACATTTTTTACATAATTTGTGTCGTCTTTAGCCTAGGCAATGGAATGGATTTAATGAAATTTCGATGAAAATATGACATCTCACAAATTCAAAAATAACAGTTTTTTGGGTTAAATTTGACGCACTTTTAACGTAGCCTAAGCGATTTTTAAAAATTTTGAAAAAAATTTTAAACATTTTTTACATTATATGTGTCGTTTTAAGCCTATGTAATGGAATGGATTTAGTGAAATTTCGATGAAAATATGACATCTCACAAATTAAAAAATAACATGTTTTTTGGGTTAAATTTGACGCACTTTTAACGTAGCCTAAGCGATTTTTAAAAATTTTGAAAAAATTTTAATCATTTTTTACATAATTTGTGTCGTCTTAAGCCTAGGCAATGGAATGGATTTAATGAAATTTCGATGAAAATATGACATCTCACAAATTCAAAAATAACATGTTTTTTGGGTTAAATTTGACGCACTTTTAACGTAGCCTAAGCGATTTTTAAAAATTTTGAATAAAATTTTAAACATTTTTTACATTATATGTGTTGTTTTAAGCCTAGGTAATGGAATGGATTTGATGAAATTTCGATGAAAATATGACATCTCACAAATTCAAAAATAACATGGTTTTTGGGTTAAATTTGACGTACTTTTAACATAGCCTAAGCGATTTTTAAAAATGTTGAAAAAAAATTTAAACATTTTTTACATAATTAGTGTCGTCTTAAGCCTAGGCAATGGAATGGATTTAATGAAATTTCGATGAAAATATGACATCTCACAAATTCAAAAATAACATGTTTTTTGGGTTAATAATTTGACGCACTTTTAACGTAGCCTAAGCGATTTTAAAAATTTTGAAAAAAATTTTAAACATTTTTTACATAATTTGTGTCGTCTTAAGCCTAGGCAATGGAATGGATTTAATGAAATTTCGATGAAAATATGACATCTCACAAATTCAAAAATAACATGTTTTTTGGGTTAAATTTGACGCACTTTTAACGTAGCCTAAGCGATTTTTAAAAAATTTTGAAAAAAATTTTAAACATTTTTTATATAATTTGTGTCGTCTTAAGCCTAGGCAATGGAATGGATTTAATGAAATTTCGATGAAAATATGACATCTCACAAATTCAAAAATAACATGTTTTTTTGGGTTAAATTTGACGCACTTTTAACGTAGCCTAAGCGATTTTTAAAAATTTTGAAAAAAAATTTTAAACATTTTTTACATAATTTGTGTCGTCTTAAGCCTAGGCAATGGAATGGATTTAATGAAATTTCGATGTTTCACAAAT
>OU612099.1:10657500-10675602 GCA_914767995.1 Thecocarcelia acutangulata | reverse complement strand
CCTATGGCACAATACTTGTTCGAGCGAACAGTGGTATGACGCTACGTCCGTTGGATTATGCCTGAACGCCTCTAAGGTCGTATCCAAGCTGGACTGCAATGATAAAAATGGGGCAATTGCATTGTATGGCTATTAAAACATTTAAAGTTTGCCTTTATGGTAAACGACAATGTATTGTGATGCCAATGTTATTTGTTACATAGCAAGTGCAGGAGGATATTATCACTTGTACGCCGCGCTTAGTAACTTATGAAAACATTATTTAATACAATGACAATGCCTAGAATCAATTGTAAACGACTTTTGTAGCGGGCAAGGTGTTGTAAGTGGTAGAGCAGCTGCCATACTGCGATCCACTGAAGCTCATCCTTAGCTTGATGATTCGATCAAATTATAATTATTATATACATAATATGATTTTCTTCAATATTCATATATTTTAGATTATCACATTAGAGATATGTAATAATCTTTATATATAAGAAAACAACTATGTGTTGGTTGTATTTTCTTATTAATAGAAACAAAAAAGATTTTATTTGTTATGTTACTTATAAAATTTTTAGTTACAAACAATGCTGTCTTTTATGAGATGTTGCTTTGTTTCGATAGATTGTTATGTTTTATTATAATGAAATTGTTTCTCATATGCATGATATTAATATTACTAGCTATTACTAGACTTTATATAAAGTTAAATTTTATGTCTTTTTATTATTTCTTAATAAGGATGCACATTACTATTTGGTAATGAAAATATAATATTAACTACTTAAATAAAATAATGATGTCTTGTATGAGATGTTAGTTGTGTCGATGGTTATTTTTAATGAAGAAATTTTTGTATTATTTTCATTCTATCTGTTGTGTAGTGTGTTGAATTTATATAAAATATTAAACATATTTATAAGCTATTATGTTGTTTTTCAAAAATGGCAATATTAAACTACTTATAAAGAGACAATGATGCCTTTTAATGGGATGTTGCTTGGTTTCTGCTTTTTTATTATAATGAAATTGTGTACGCCGCGCTTAGTAACTTATGAAAACATTATTTAATACAATGACCAATGCCTAGAATCAATTGTAAACGACTTTTGTAGCGGGCAAGGTGTTGTAAGTGGTAGAGCAGCTGCCATACTGCGATCCACTGAAGCTCATCCTTAGCTTGATGATTCGATCAAATTAATTATTATATACATAATATGATTTTCTTTAATATTCATATATTTTAGATTATCACATTAGAGATATGTAATAATCTTTATATATAAGAAAACAACTATGTGTTGGTTGTATTTTCTTATTAATAGAAACAAAAAAGATTTTATTTGTTATGTTACTTATAAAATTTTTAGTTAGAAACAATGCTGTCTTTTATGAGATGTTGCTTTGTTTCGATAGATTGTTATGTTTTATTATAATGAAATTGTTTCTCATATTCATGATATTAATATTACTAGCTATTACTAGACTTTATATAAAGTTAAATTTTATGTCTTTTTATTATTTCTTAATAAGGATGCACATTACTATTTGGTAATGAAAATATAATATTAACTACTTAAATAAAATAATGATGTCTTGTATGAGATGTTAGTTGTGTCGATGGTTATTTTTAATGAAGAAATTTTTGTATTATTTTCATTCTATCTGTTGTGTAGTGTGTTGAATTTATATAAAATATTAAACATATTTATAAGCTATTATGTTGTTTTTCAAAAATGGCAATATTAAACTACTTATAAGAGACAATGATGCCTTTTAATGGGATGTTGCTTGGTTTCTGTTTTATTATAATGAAATTGTTTGTCATATGCAAAGTATTAATAAATATTACTAGTTATTATCAAAATTTATATCTCTTTAGTTATTAATAAAGATACGCATTGTCTAGTAACGCAAATATTTATTTCTTCATTAAAAATACAAAACAATTAACATCTCTTGCAATAAAAATGACGTTGATGTTGATATAAGATGTTGGTTTATTTCGATCGTGTTTTGTTTTATTATAATGAAATGGTTCGTAATATGTAAAGTATTGATATAACTATTACGAGATTTTAGTTGTTTCGATGCATATTTGTAATGAAAATTGTTTGTATTATTCTCATTCGTGTTGTGTTGAATTTATATAAAGATATAAATAAATTATAATTTTAATGATTTTTCTCTTTTAAAATTGGCGGTAAATTTACTATAAACTACTTATAAGTAACAACGTTATATTGTATGAGATAATGATTATTTTATTTACGGTGGACTATTTTGTTTTATTATAAACAAAACTGTTCGTCATATTCAAAGTGTTATATTACTAATGCAATGTCTCTTTATTAATAAAATAGAGATGCACAATGCCAAGTAATATATAAAAAAAAATTTTTGTATGAATTTCAAGGTTTGCTCTTCTTCATTCACTGTTGTAGTGTTGTTGAATTTACTGAGAAATATTATACAAATTTTATACTGTGTTTTTCATAATTGTTAAATAATTTCCAAATGAAAACATATGTAATTCTTAATTACATATCAAGAAAATAAAATTATTTATATTGAGAAATAATAAAAATGTAACAAAAATTTATAATCCTATCATGAAATATGGGTTTAATAAAATGTGACGACTATTATGCATTATAATTGCTAATTTTCGTTAATACTATTTGAAAAAAAAAAAAAAAAAATGAAAAATAAAAATGTTTGAATAAACATTATTCTGGTTATTCCTGCCAGTAGTAGTTATATGCTTGTCTCAAAGATACTTAGCCATTCATGATGGCTAAGTACACACGAATTAAAAGTGAAACCGCAAAAGGCTCATTATATCAGTTATGGTTCCTTAGATCGTTAACAGTTACTTGAATAACTGTGGTAATTCTAGAGCTAATACATGCATTATAAACACGGACCATTGGGACGTGTGCTTTTATTAGGCTAAAACCAAACGATCGAAAGATCGTTATAAATGGTTGAACTCTAGATAACTTTCAGATCGCATGGTCATGTACCGGCGACAGTTATTTGCGATGGACTAATTTTGTTTTATTATAAACAAAACTGTTCGTCATATTCAAAGTATTATATTACTAATGTAATGTCTCTTTATTAATAAAATAGAGATGCACATTGCCAAGTAATATATAAAAAATTGTTTGTATGAATTTCAAGGTTTGGTCTTCATTCACTGTTGTAGTGTTGTTGAATTTACTGAGAAATATTATACAAATTTTTATACTGTGTTTTTAAATAATTGTTAAATAATTTCTATATGAAATATATGTAATTCTTAATTACATATCAAGAAAATAAAATCATTTATATTGAGAAATATATATTTGATGCAATGTTTTAATAAATGAATAAAAATGTAACAAAAATTTATAATCCTATCATGAAATATGGATTTAATAAAATGACGACTATTATGCATTATATTTGCTAATTTTCGTTAATATTATTTGAAAAAAAAAAATGAAAAATAAAAATGTTTTAATAAACATTATTCTGGTTGATCCTGCCAGTAGTTATATGCTTGTCTCAAAGATTAAGCCATGCATGTCTAAGTACACACGAATTAAAAGTGAAACCGCAAAAGGCTCATTATATCAGTTATGGTTCCTTAGATCGTTAACAGTTACTTGGATAACTGTGGTAATTCTAGAGCTAATACATGCATTATAAACACGGACCATTGGGACGTGTGCTTTTATTAGGCTAAAACCAAGCGATCGAAAGATCGTTATAATGGTTGAACTCTAGATAACTTGCAGATCGCATGGTCATGTACCGGCGACAGATCTTTCAAATGTCTGCCCTATCAACTTTTGATGGTAGTATCTAGGACTACCATGGTTGCAACGGGTAACGGGGAATCAGGGTTCGATTCCGGAGAGGGAGCCTGAGAAACGGCTACCACATCTAAGGAAGGCAGCAGGCGCGTAAATTACCCACTCCCAGCTCGGGGAGGTAGTGACGAAAAATAACAATACAGGACTCATATTAGAGGCCCTGTAATTGGAATGAGTACACTTTAAATCCTTTAACAAGGACCTATTGGAGGGCAAGTCTGGTGCCAGCAGCCGCGGTAACTCCAGCTCCAATAGCGTATATTAAAGTTGTTGCGGTTAAAACGTTCGTAGTTGAACTTGTGCTTCATACGGGTAGTACAACTATAATTGTAGTTTGTACTGTACCTTATGTATGTAAGCGTATTACCGGTGGAGTTCTTATATATGTTAATTACTTTGTATTTCTCATATATTCCTCCTATTTAAACCTGCTTCAGTGCTCTTCATCGGGTGTTGTTGTGGGCCGGTACAATTACTTTGAACAAATTAGAGTGCTTAAAGCAGGCTCCAAATGCCTGAATATTTTGTGCATGGAATAATGAAATAAGACCTCTGTTCTACTTTCATTGGTTTTTAGATCAAGAGGTAATGATTAATAGAAGCAGTTTGGGGGCATTAGTATTACGACGCGAGAGGTGAAATTCTTGGACCGTCGTAAGACTAACTTAAGCGAAAGCATTTGCCAAAGATGTTTTCATTAATCAAGAACGAAAGTTAGAGGTTCGAAGGCGATCAGATACCGCCCTAGTTCTAACCATAAACGATGCCAGCTAGCAATTGGGTGTAGCTACTCTCATGGCTCTCTCAGTCGCTTCCCGGGAAACCAAAGCTTTTGGGCTCCGGGGGAAGTATGGTTGCAAAGCTGAAACTTAAAGGAATTGACGGAAGGGCACCACCAGGAGTGGAGCCTGCGGCTTAATTTGACTCAACACGGGAAAACTTACCAGGTCCGAACATAAGCGTGTAAGACAGATTGATAGCTCTTTCTCGAATCTATGGGTGGTGGTGCATGGCCGTTCTTAGTTCGTGGAGTGATTTGTCTGGTTAATTCCGATAACGAACGAGACTCAAATATATTAAATAGATGCTTTCAGGATTATGGTGTTTGAAGCTTTTGTAGCCTTCATTCATGAGCGCAGTAAAATGTGTGAGTGTTTGAATGTGTTTATGAAAGTGGAGCCGTACCTGTTGGTTTGTCCCATTATAAGGACACTAGCTTCTTAAATGGACAAATTGCGTCTAGCAATAATGAGATTGAGCAATAACAGGTCTGTGATGCCCTTAGATGTCCTGGGCTGCACGCGCGCTACAATGAAAGTATCAACGTGTATTTCCTAGACCGAGAGGTCTGGGTAAACCGCTGAACCACTTTCATGCTTGGGATTGTGAACTGAAACTGTTCACATGAACTTGGAATTCCTAGTAAGTGCGAGTCATTAACTCGCTTTGATTAAGTCCCTGCCCTTTGTACACACCGCCCGTCGCTACTACCGATTGAATTATTTAGTGAGGTCTTCGGACGTGATCACTGTAACGCCTTGTGTGTTGCGGATGTTTCGCAGAAGTTGACCGAACTTGATTATTTAGAGGAAGTAAAAGTCGTAACAAGGTTTCCGTAGGTGAACCTGCGGAAGGATCATTAATGTGTTTCTTACCGTAATACAAGAATTGAAATTGGTTTGACAGAAGACCGCTGTCAATTAAAGTTTTGTAAATATTGGTTGGTGAAGGTTGGAAGGCGCACCACCAATAATGAACAAAAATAACAAATAGACAGAAAACTGCCCATAGCTGTCTAAACAAAAACGCATTGTGTCTTGAAATTGCTTTGGCACAGTGCTTTGAATCTCAAAGTGAAGAAATTCAAGAAAGCATGGTAATGAATGAACTATACTATATATGTAGCCCAATATTCGTCATCGTATTAGTGACGCCATCAAAAATGTACATTCTATGGTTCGCAATGAACAATAGTAATGATACACACAGATAGCTTTGTCAACTATCTAAACAATAGCGCCCAGACTTCCGCCCAGTGCTTCGAATGTCAAAGTGAAGAAATTCAAGTAAGCAGAATGGTAAATGGCAGGAAGGTAATGCCTTTGGCATAATGAAATCTCGTCATCAAATTTACACATAAGAGGTGTAGAATAAGTGGGAGATAATTGCTCTTTATCCGGGGCCTTTGTCGACAGTGAAATACCACTACTCTTATAACTTACATTTTAAGTAAGTAATACACAAAATTATATGCGAATAGCATTTATTTTGTGTAAAGGATAAACGGGGCTTCTGGCTTCTCATTGTTATCTAATTTACACACACAAGAGGTGTAATATAACAATTAAAATATAAATTCCATGGTTTACAGGGACCATTAAAGTTTTGTTAATATTGGTTGGTGAAGGTTTGAAGGCGGCACCACCAATAATAAACAAAAATAACAAATAGACAGTATTCTGCCCAGCTGTCTAAACAAAAACGCACAGAGGTGTAATATAACGATTAAAATATAAATTCCATGGTTTACAGGGACCATTAAAGTTTTGTTAATATTGGTTGGTGAAGGTTTGAAGGCGGCACCACCAATAATAAACAAAAATAACAAATAGACAGTATTCTGCCCAGCTGTCTAAACAAAAACGCATTGTGTCTTGAAATTGCTTTGGCACAGTGCGTTGAATCTCAAAGTGAGAAGAGTAACTATGACTCCCTTAAGGTAGCTAAATGTCTCGTCATCTAATTAGTGACGCGCAGAAGAATATTGGTTGGTGAAGGTTTGTGGCAAGGCACCACCAATAATAAACAAAAATAACAAATAGACAGTATTCTGCCCAGCTGTCTAAACAAAAACGCATTGTGTCTTGAAATTGCTTTGGCACAGTGCTTTGAATCTCAAAGTGAAGAAATTCAAGAAAGCATCAAAAAGAAACATAAAATTATAGTTGTACTTGTATAAATATGTATGTTCATTTTATATAAGTTAATAAAGACATTCGCAACAAAAATTTTATGGTAATAGAAAATTATTGAAGGAATTGATATATGCCAATTTAAATTGTTTTGGTGTATTTTTGATTTCTTTCAATAAAAACAGTAATGTTATGTTAACGAAAAAAAAAAAAAGTTTTATCACTCTAAGCGGTGGATCACTTGGCTCATGGGTCGATGAAGAACGCAGCAAACTGTGCGTCATCGTGTGAACTGCAGGACACATGAACATTGACATTTTGAACGCATATCGCAGTCCATGCTGTAAGGTACTCTAATTTTGAATTATTGTGCTGCTTGGACTACATATGGTTGAGGGTTGTAAGACTATGCTAATGGAGTTGCTTTATATATATATTTTTTTTTCTTTTTTTATTAAGAATTAAAAATAAAGCACATGTTGTATTAATGGATGGTACAAATCATTCATAATACTAATATAAAAGATACCAAAAAATATACCTCTTAAATGATGAATAAAGTTGGAAGGAAAAATATACTTTTCTTTTTTTTTCAAAGAGGAAGGTCTAGTATAAATATTATATATTTTTGACTAGAATTGCCTCTTAAAGAAAAAAATTTAAAAAGCTATAAAGAAGAAAAAGTGGAGTGGTGATTGTGCATTAAGAATAAAAATTCATAAAACTAACAAAAATGAAAATGTGGGTATAAGTATAAAGTGGAGGAAATATTTGTTGCTTTATTGGTGGAGTGAATAAGCGCAAATATAGAAGTTGGCTATATTTTTTTTGTGTATCTTTGTGTTAAAAATGTAACATGTTTTTATACAACCTCAACTCATATGGGATTACCCCCTGAATTTAAGCATATTAATGAGGGGAGGAAAAGAAACTAACAAGGATTTTCTTAGTAGCGGCGAGCGAAAAGAAAATAGTTCAGCACTAAGTCACTTTGTCTTTATGGCAAATGTGAGATGCAGTGTATGGAATGTCAAATTTTTAGTATGAGAAATTAACGATTTAAGTCCTTCTTAAATGAGGCCATTTACCCATAGAGGGTGCCAGGCCCGTATAACGTTAATGATTACTAGATGATATTTCCAAAGAGTCGTGTTGCTTGATAGTGCAGCACTAAGTGGGTGGTAAACTCCATCTAAAACTAAATATAACCATGAGACCGATAGTAAACAAGTACCGTGAGGGAAAGTTGAAAAGAACTCTGAATAGAGAGTTAAATAGTACGTGAAACTGCTTAGAGGTTAAGCCCGATGAACCTGAATATCCCATATAGAAAATTCACCATTATGACTTATAGTATTAGTTAAATATTATATTAATAGTGTGCATTTTTTCTATAAAAGGACATTGTAATCTATTAACATAAATTGTATTTATCATAAGATCAATTGCGGAAGTTTATTTAACTTATTTTGCTTGCAATTTAACATAAAATAAATGCTTTTGATTTGATAAAGTGTTGATAGATTTATTATATATAGTGCTTGAATATATTTTTATATTCTATAATAGCATATTGATTATGAATTTTTATGTTTATTTTATGCACTTATATGATTAACAATGCGAAAGATTCAGGATACCTTCGGGACCCGTCTTGAAACACGGACCAAGGAGTCTAACATATTTGCAAGTTATTGGGAATAAAAACCTAATAGCGAAATTAACATAACTTTAAATTAATATTGGGATTAGTTTTAGTCTAGTTATAGTCTATTAATTCAATCCCGGGGCGTTCTAAACAGTTATGTATAATAATATTTATATTATTTATACCTCTAACTAGAGCGTACCTTGAGCATATATGCTGTGACCCGAAAGATGGTGAACTATACTTGATCAGGTTGAAGTCAGGGGAAACCCTGATGGAAGACCGAAACAGTTCTGACGTGCAAATCGATTGTCAGAATTGAGTATAGGGGCGAAAGACCAATCGAACCATCTAGTAGCTGGTTCCCTCCGAAGTTTCCCTCAGGATAGCTGGTGCATTTAAAGATTATGTAAAATAATCTTATCTGGTAAAGCGAATGATTAGAGGCCTTAGGGTCGAAACGACCTTAACCTATTCTCAAACTTTAAATGGGTAAGAACCTCACCTTTCTTGGTAAGAAGGTGTGGTTGTGATATAATGTGCCCAGTGGGCCACTTTTGGTAAGCAGAACTGGCGCTGTGGGATGAACCAAACGTAATGTTACGGTGCCCAAATTAACAACTCATGCAGATACCATGAAAGGCGTTGGTTGCTTAAAACAGCAGGACGGTGGACATGGAAGTCGTAATCCGCTAAGGAGTGTGTAACAACTCACCTGCCGAAGCAACTAGCCCTTAAAATGGATGGCGCTTAAGTTGTATACCTATACATTACCGCTAAAGTAGATGGTTTATGTTCAATTTCGGTTGAATTATAAATTTTGAAACTTTAGTGAGTAGGAGGGTACAGTGGTGAGCATAGAAGTGTTTGGCGTAAGCCTGCATGGAGCTGCCATTGGTACAGATCTTGGTGGTAGTAGCAAATAATCGAATGAGACCTTGGAGGACTGAAGTGGAGAAGGGTTTCGTGTGAACAGTGGTTGATCACGAGTTAGTCGGTCCTAAGTTTAAGGCGAAAGCCGAAAATTTTCAAGTTATAATGAAATATAAATTTAATTGATACAAGTTATTAAACACTTGAATAATTTTGAACGAAAGGGAATACGGTTCCAATTCCGTAACCTGTTGAGTATCCGTTTGTTATTAAATATGGGCCTTGTGCTCATCCTGGCAACAGGAACGACCATAAAGAAGCCGTCGAGAGGTATCGGAAGAGTTTTCTTTTCTGTTTTATAGTCGTACTACCATGGAAGTCTTTCGAAGAGAGATATGGTAGATGGACTAGAAGAGCATGACATTTACTGTTGTGTCGATATTTTCTCCTCGGACCTTGAAAATTTATGGTGGGGTCACGCAAACTTCTCAACAGGCCGTACCAATATCCGCAGCTGGTCTCCAAGGTGAAGAGTCTCTAGTCGATAGAATAATGTAGGTAAGGGAAGTCGGCAAATTAGATCCGTAACTTCGGGATAAGGATTGGCTCTGAAGATTGAGATAGTCGGGCTTGATTGGGAAGCAATAACATGGTTTATGTACTCGTTCTGGGTAAATAGAGATTCTCGCATCTTGTTCCCCGGATAGTAGTTACGTAGCCAATTGTGGAACTTTCTTGCTAAAATTTTAAGGGGATTTATCGCAAGATATGTTCCTTTTTAATTATAACGACTATCAATTAACAATCAATTCAGAACTGGCACGGACTTGGAGAATCCGACTGTCTAATTAAAACAAAGCATTGTGATGGCCCTAACGGGTGTTGACACAATGTGATTTCTGCCCAGTGCTCTGAATGTCAAAGTGAAGAAATTCAAGTAAGCGCGGGTAAACGGCGGGAGTAACTATGACTCTCTTAAGGTAGCCAAATGCCTCGTCATCTAATTAGTGACGCGCATGAATGGATTAACGAAGATTCTCTCTGTCCCTATCTAGAGTCCGCCCAGAGAACTGCGATGCTTGCTTGCATGCCAGTTTGTAGGACGGTGTCAACAGATGCTCTACAGGTCTTGCTGGGGGTGGCTCCCCTTGATCTGGAGGTGATTCGCCGTGCGATCGCCTTCAAGGTTAAGAAGGGGCTACCGCTTTGTCCACATGATTGGCTTTCTGCTCTTGATCTTGTGGTTAATAGGGAACCCAGTCAGATCAAGGCGCTCCTTTGGGAACGTCTTGTGTCTGCCTGGCGGGCGCGATGGGCGAATAGTACAAAGGGGCGAGCAACGCACGAATTCATTCGCGAGGCTGATTTTGTTGTGGGACGGCCGGAATTTGGCTTCAGTCTCAGTACGGGCTTCTTGCTTACGGGGCATGGTTCCCTCAATGCATTTTTGCATAAGAGGGGCCTGTCCGAGACTGCGCTGTGCAGATGTGGTGAGAGCCCTGAGGACTGGAGACACGTTCTGGTCGAATGTCATCTTTATGATGACATTAGGGATCTAGAGGGAATGGGCGTAGTAGGGGCGGGCGACCATTGGGATTTCAGTAGGGTTTTGGCGGTCGGCGCGTCTTTTGACGCGTTGGGCGCGTATGCCCGTGAGGTCTTTAGGCGGAGACCAAGGTAGGGAGGGTAGCCTCCCTGTTGTTGCCATTTCCGGAACCGTCGTTTGTTGAACCGCAGGTTCGCGCGTGACTGTGTGCGTCTCTCGTCGGCGGAGTTGGTTGCAGTTGTGGTTGAAGTCTTAGTGTAGGCAACCATGAGGAGCATAGAGCACAGTTCCTGTGCCCTGTGCTGTTCCTGGTGTCATGTACTTGGCTGTGTTTTGTTTGCTGGTTGCTGTTTGCTGTGTTGCTGGTTGCTGTCTGCTGTTTGTTTTGATGTCGCAGGGTTGCTGGCAACGTTGTTTTGTTTGTAAGTCCTTCCGTGAGGGGGGTCATGTCTAATTGTTGTTTTTTTTTTTTTTTGTTTTGTTCGTGTTGTAAAGGGCTGGGCCACAGGGGGGTGGCCAATGTACTCATCCGTGAGGATGAATGTTGAATGTTTTTGTTGTTTTTGTTTATTGTGCCTTGTGCCCGTGTGTGTTTTGTGTTGCAGGTGATGCAGTTTGTACGTTGAGTGGCTGCTGTTTTGCTGTTGTCGCTGACGTTCCTGTTGTTCCTGTTTTATGTTGCTATTTGCTGTTATTGCTGTGTTCCTGTGTGCTGTTTACTGTGAGTATGGTTGCAGGGGGTCACCAGTCCCCGAGCCGTTTGGGGCTCTACTGGTAGTAGTCCTTGGGCTACGAAGTCTGACCGGAGACTTAAATCTGGTACCACGGGAACCGGGAGCCCCAGGAACTTGTTCCTGCCCGGTTATGGTGCGGCCCTTCGGGGAGTATCGTGGTGGTTGTGGTTTAAACCCAAATCGCGGGGAGAGTTCATTTGAGCTCGATGTGGAGTTGCATTGCGACCGGGTGCCGTGACCCAAAGATCGGAAGGAGTTTTAGAAAGGCTCCGCTCCTAACCAAGGGGGAGATCATGTCCAAACAACATGAGATCGAATTGGTACTCATGCATGGCAGTTTGTCATGTATGGGGGCGCTGGTAGACGCATTGTATTCACCCGGTGTTAAGATCACCGTGGGGTAAGGCCACAATGGCAGGTACCCACGTTAATCGTTTTCACAACTGTCCCTATCTACTCATTCGCAGTTTGAGTGTTAAAGCGTTCGGACGTATATAGCGGATAATAAAAGTGTTAAAAATTGAATAGTGATAAGAAGAAGCATAAAAAACAAAAACAAAAAGAAATTAATAAAGTGGAAGAAGAAGAGTGAGACTCCGCTGGCAGATTGAGACTCCGCTGGCAAAAATCTCCGGCCAAAAGTTTGGTTAAATTGAAGAGCTAAGTGACTCTAAAGTGTGCGTGTGTGTGTGTGTTTTGTTTTGAGACTCCTTTGGCAGGTGTCTCAAGGTTAAACAAATATCCCGGCCAAAAGTTTGGTTAAAGTGAACTGTTGACTACTACTCGTGCTTCTTCTTGGTATTTGATTGATTAACGTTTTTTGGAAATTTGAAATTGATTTAACGGAACGGTTGACGGTACGGCGCGTGTGAGGTTTGAAACTAAGATTTATATTTGGCTGACGGTTCGCGGACTTGATAAGGATACTATTAAATAAGTACTGCTACACAAAGGTAGGTGGCACTCAATTATTTATTAGATATAGCGGAGTTTGCCGACATGCCGCCGGCAAGCAAAAGGAAGGGCGACAAGCCAAGAGCGAAAGGGGACGCCAGTGACGCAACGACTGACGATCCCAGGGCGCCGCCGCCATTTGTGCCACCGAAGCTCAGGCACACGGAGTCAGAGATGTCGTCGACTGAAGATGTGGAATCGGTGAAGAAATTTAAAGCTGGGTCGCC
The DNA here is from genome assembly GCA_914767995.1 of Thecocarcelia acutangulata. Taxonomy (NCBI): domain Eukaryota; kingdom Metazoa; phylum Arthropoda; class Insecta; order Diptera; family Tachinidae; genus Thecocarcelia; species Thecocarcelia acutangulata. Next base: position 10,662,854 of record OU612099.1, on the reverse strand, counting down.
TAAATCGCGGAAGAAGATGGCGTTGGAAGCGGTGAAAGGAGTGGGTGAGATCGCGGCTGTGTCAAAAGCCCCAATGGTGGTGGACGACGAGGTGATCGTAACGTGTGTGGGTGAGGTGGCCAGTGAGGGAGTAGTCACCAAGCTGCCTGAGAGGTTGTCGCGGACCAGAAAGAAGAAGCTGCAGGCTGAGGGAGTGATTGCGGACATGAAGCGCATCACGGAGAAGGTGATGGACGTAGTGATGGCTGATGATGTGGGCAGGGGGGTTGCACGCAGGCTGTTGAAGGAAGTGGGAGAGTACGAGGCACTTCTTATGGGATTGGTGGCCGAAAATGAGCGGTTGAGGGGGAGATTGGAGGCTGGTGCGGTGGGAGTTGCTGCTGCCCCGATGGCGAAGTCGATGACCGTACCCCCAGTAAGTAGCAGAGTTGTGACCAGGACACAGGAGGCGGTAGCGCCAGTGTCATACCCGGCCCTGCCGTTGGTAAAACCGGTGGAAACTTGGTCGGTAGTCGTAAAAAGTAAGGCTGGGAAGAGTGCGAAGGAGGTGGTGGAAAAGGTGGTTGGGGAGGTTGGGCCGACTTTGGGGGTACGCGTGCACGAGGTGCGCCAAACTAAGGAAGGAGCCGTGATTCGCACGCCATCGGAGGCTGAGAGGAGGAAGGTGGCTGGTAACACTAAGTTCGCTGAAGTGGGGTTGGAGGTGGCTGTTAAGGACAAGTTGGGGCCTAAAATAGTGGTTCAGCGCGTCCATAAGGAGATTTCGCCGGATGAGTTCATGGAGGAACTACACTCCATGAACCTCGGGGAGCTGATGTCACCGAGTGAGTACAAGAAATCCGTCCGCTTGGTAAGCGCACCCTGGAAGGTAGAGGAGGGCACAGCCAATGTGACCCTGGAGTGCACGCCGCGTGTTGCAGAGCACTTGAGGACAACGGGGGCGTACATTAAGTGGTTCAGGTTTGCGGTGAGGACGCTCGACCCCATACCGGCGTGCTACAGGTGCTTGGGATTCGACCATAGGGTGCGCGACTGCAAGTTCCAGGCGGATGTGTGCAGACGGTGCGGCGACGCTGGCCACTGGGCGAGCCGATGCCCCAACGAATTGCGGTGCAGGAACTGTGCGTTCAAGGGACTGCAGGCGGATCATATGATGATGTCTGCAGCGTGCCCGGTCTATGCGACCATGGTTGCTAGGGTGAACGCTCGTCATTAAGATGGATACCGCGATTGTAATACAGCAAAACCTTCAGAAGTCGTACGTGGCCACGTGCGAACTTGGGCAGGCGATGCGGCGACGGGGTGCGGCTGTTGCCTTAGTGCAGGAGCCGTACCTCCGATTTGGTGACATCAGGGGGCTTCCTGGGGGTATGCGGGTTTTCCCCGATTTGGAGGGGAACTCTGCGGTAGTGGTGGACGACCCGGGGGTCGATTGTACGGTCGTGAGCTGTACCCGGTGGGGGGTCTGTGTTGCTGTACAGGGGGAGTTTGGGCGGGTGCTCTTTGCAAGCCTGTATTGCAGGTTTGCCGTCCCTTTGGAGCCGTACATTCGGTACATGGATACGGTCCTACTCCTAGCGAGTAGTGCACCCGTTATTCTAGGCCTGGATGCAAATGCATGTTCCTCTATGTGGTTCAGTAAAATGCCCAGGCATGCGCCTGGTCATATGAACCACACTAGAGGAATCATGCTCGGCGAATGGCTGGTCACAGTTGGTGCTTCGGTGTTAAACGAGGCTAGTGATCTGTACACGTTTGACGCTCCACAGGGCCGCAGCGATATCGATGTGACAATTGCCAATAACTTGGCGTTGTCATACTTCGACTTCAGCTGGAGAGTATGTGACAACGCTGGTGTGAGTGATCATAATCTCATTGAGATTCGGTTCACTTATCGCCGGCGGAGTTGGATATCTGGGTCACCTCGCGGGTGGCGTAAAAGGGATATAGACTGGGGCGGTTACGCGAATAGTGTTAGGGCGGCTGCTATGGTACAGCCAATAGATGAATTCAGGGAATTGGGTATAGACGCTCAGGTTGGCCAGATTGACGACTGGATGTGCGCGGTGAATGATGCGCTGCTTGGCCGAGCCCGTCCGGGTAGGCCAAGAAAAGTCAAGTGGTGGACCGATGAACTGGATCTGATGCGGAGGAGTGTCAGGCGCCTCAGGAAGAGATTCCAGAGGGCCCGGCAGTCTAACGCAGATGATCTAGCTATTCGTAAGGTTGAATATCTGGCAAGCCTGAGGGAATATAAGGGTAGAATTTGTAGGGTAAAAGAAGACGAGTGGAGGGAATTCGTGCGTGAAAATAGGGACGATCCTTGGGGTCGTGTCTATCGCGTTTGTTCGGGTCGACACAGGCGTTTAGAAGTAGGAAGCCTCCAGGTTGACAATGTAACATTGTCTTCCTGGAGCGATATTATGGGCGCGTTGTTGGGGGTTTTCTTTCCGGTTGTACGGGCGGGCGGTAGCCCTCCTCTCATTAGGGAGGGAGCCGCCCCTCCTGCGCTGGAGAGATCCGAAATAGAAGTTTGTGTCCACAGGATCAAGAGTAGGAAATCTCCGGGTATAGACGGTATGACTGGAGAGATGTGTAAAAGCATCTGGAAGGCCATACCGGAATACCTGGAGTCAATATTTGCGAAGTGTCTCAGTGAGGGCTACTTCCCTGAGGCTTGGAAGAAGGCACGTGTTGTGGTGCTCTTAAAGTCCCCCGGAAAAGTGAGGACTGATCCTCGCTCTTATAGGGGCATTAGTCTTCTTCCAGTGCTTGGAAAAGTACTGGAGAGGATAATGGTCTTTCGACTGAAAGAGTGTCCGGGTGCAGCACTGTCTGAATTCCAGTTCGGTTTCAGGGAGGGGAGGTCTGTTGACGATGCCTGGCTGCATGTTAAGTCAAGTGTTGCTAGCTCTGCGGAAAGATATGTACTGGGACTCTTCGTAGACTTCAAGGGTGCGTTTGACAATCTCCTGTGGAGTGTAGTTCTCGATAGACTACGTAGTGTAGGCTGTCGGGAGCTCGCTCTATGGGAGAGTTACTTCTGCGGTAGGAAAGCCTGTGTGGTGGGCGCCAGCGACACGGTTTGGAGGGACGTTGTACGCGGCTGTCCGCAGGGGTCCATCTGTGGTCCATTTTTATGGAACCTCATGATGGATTCCCTGCTGAGGTCGTTGCAGCGTGACTTCAAACTGTGTGCATATGCGGATGACTTGCTCATCTTGGTTGAAGGACAGTCTCGTGCTGATCTGGAAAGCCGGGGTGAGAGGGCCATGCGTGTTGTGCGCGAGTGGGGCGATAGTGTGGGTGTGGAGGTGGCTATGGACAAGACCGTGGCAATGCTGCTGAAAGGCAGGTTGTCTCGGGGTCGTCCACCACTCGTTCGCTCTGGCGGCATTAGTCTCCGGTATGCGACGGAAGTCAAATACCTGGGAATAATGGTGAGTGAGAGGTTGAACTTTATGGTTCACCTCTCATATGTGAGGGACAGGCTTACTGCTGTAGTAGGTAAAGTTAGGCGCATTCTTAGAAGTGAATGGGGCCTCAGCAGGCGGGCTACTCGTACCATATATGGTGGACTGTTTGTTGCATGCGCAGCTTATGGTGCACCTGTGTGGTACGAGACAGTCATGACTGTTGTTGGCCGCAATAAGATAGAGTCCGCCCAGAGAACTGCGATGCTTGCTTGCATGCCAGTTTGTAGGACGGTGTCAACAGATGCTCTACAGGTCTTGCTGGGGGTGGCTCCCCTTGATCTGGAGGTGATTCGCCGTGCGATCGCCTTCAAGGTTAAGAAGGGGCTACCGCTTTGTCCACATGATTGGCTTTCTGCTCTTGATCTTGTGGTTAATAGGGAACCCAGTCAGATCAAGGCGCTCCTTTGGGAACGTCTTGTGTCTGCCTGGCGGGCGCGATGGGCGAATAGTACAAAGGGGCGAGCAACGCACGAATTCATTCGCGAGGCTGATTTTGTTGTGGGACGGCCGGAATTTGGCTTCAGTCTCAGTACGGGCTTCTTGCTTACGGGGCATGGTTCCCTCAATGCATTTTTGCATAAGAGGGGCCTGTCCGAGACTGCGCTGTGCAGATGTGGTGAGAGCCCTGAGGACTGGAGACACGTTCTGGTCGAATGCCATCTTTATGATGACATTAGGGATCTAGAGGGAATGGGCGTAGTAGGGGCGGGCGACCATTGGGATTTCAGTAGGGTTTTGGCGGTCGGCGCGTCTTTTGACGCGTTGGGCGCGTATGCCCGTGAGGTCTTTAGGCGGAGACCAAGGTAGGGAGGGTAGCCTCCCTGTTGTTGCCATTTCCGGAACCGTCGTTTGTTGAACCGCAGGTTCGCGCGTGACTGTGTGCGTCTCTCGTCGGCGGAGTTGGTTGCAGTTGTGGTTGAAGTCTTAGTGTAGGCAACCATGAGGAGCATAGAGCACAGTTCCTGTGCCCTGTGCTGTTCCTGGTGTCATGTACTTGGCTGTGTTTTGTTTGCTGGTTGCTGTTTGCTGTGTTGCTGGTTGCTGTCTGCTGTTTGTTTTGATGTCGCAGGGTTGCTGGCAACGTTGTTTTGTTTGTAAGTCCTTCCGTGAGGGGGGTCATGTCTAATTGTTGTTTTTTGTTTTGTTCGTGTTGTAAAGGGCTGGGCCACAGGGGGGTGGCCAATGTACTCATCCGTGAGGATGAATGTTGAATGTTTTTGTTGTTTTTGTTTATTGTGCCTTGTGCCCGTGTGTGTTTTGTGTTGCAGGTGATGCAGTTTGTACGTTTAGTGGCTGCTGTTTTTGCTGTTGTCGCTGACGTTCCTGTTGTTCCTGTTTTATGTTGCTGTTTGCTGTTATTGCTGTGTTCCTGTGTGCTGTTTACTGTGAGTATGGTTGCAGGGGGTCACCAGTCCCCGAGCCGTTTGGGGCTCTACTGGTAGTAGTCCTTGGGCTACGAAGTCTGACCGGAGACTTAAATCTGGTACCACGGGAACCGGGAGCCCCAGGAACTTGTTCCTGCCCGGTTATGGTGCGGCCCTTCGGGGAGTATCGTGGTGGTTGTGGTTTAAACCCAAATCGCGGGGAGAGTTCATTTGAGCTCGATGTGGAGTTGCATTGCGACCGGGTGCCGTGACCCAAAGATCGGAAGGAGTTTTAGAAAGGCTCCGCTCCTAACCAAGGGGGAGATCATGTCCAAACAACATGAGATCGAATTGGTACTCATGCATGGCAGTTTGTCATGTATGGGGGCGCTGGTAGACGCATTGTATTCACCCGGTGTTAAGATCACCGTGGGGTAAGGCCACAATGGCAGGTACCCACGTTAATCGTTTTCACAACTGTCCCTATCTACTTTCTAGCGAAACCACAGCCAAG